>JAODAL010009415.1:0-111019 GCA_025379985.1 Phyllomedusa bahiana | reverse complement strand
TTTTTTTCAAGCGTTTTTCGTTTCTAAAACGCAGGAAAAACGACTGTAATCACTCCCATAGACTCTACTACGAACGTCCCGCTGTCTCCTTGAAGCTTCCTTTTTTTCTGGTCTTTTTTACTGTCTATTTTCAAACAGACTCTAAAAAGAACGCCAGAGTCGGAGCAGAAAATTTGCTACAGGAGTCCTAGTGGAGAAAGCGCCGGACGTCTTTTGGGTCAACCGGTTTTTGGCGCGTTTTCGCAGTGTTTTCTTCTTGCCGCGAATTTTCTAATGTAAGCCCTCCCAAAACCTAAAGGGTGGTAACGAAAGTTATAATAAGCGCTGATCTAATTCTGCAGACAGTGTCTGATGAGTGTCCTGTCTGTACCATTTCGTCATAAAAATGAATCATTCTTTGTGTCCTATACGATTTTTCGTAAATTCATATTATTTTTCTGCTCAAAAGAGGGTTTATTATTTTTACAGATTTTGGCCGCTAAATAAACGTTATCCTCGCATGTGACGAATAAAATAAAGTTTTTTTTACGATTTGGCACTTCAAAATCCGATTTCTTAACTTTATTATGCCAAAAATATTATATCTCGCGTATGGAGGACAAAAAAACGCTTTTTTTAATGAATTTTAGAGCCAAATCCTTTTTTCTTTTACGATTTTGCACTAGAAAATCCTTATACTTGAACATATTTTGACGCTAATAAAGTGATCTCGCCCCTTCTTCCCATAAAAAGAAGTTGTTTTAACGATTTTAGAGGCGACAGAATCCGTTTTTATACATTTTGCGCACTAAAATTCTTTAATATCATATTTTGTGGCCTAATAAAAAGTTACGCTTCAGCTTCTGTGCTAAAAATAAGTTTTTTTTTTTACGATTTTTAGCGCCAAATCCTTTTTTACGGATTTGTGCACTAAAAATCCTTTACTGAACATATTGTTGGGCGCTAATAAAGTTATCTTGCGTCAACGCTAAAAATGAAGATTTTTTGTAACGGATTTTAGCGCGCAAATCCGGATATTAGTATATATATTAACAATTTGGCTCTAAAGATACCTTTACCTGAATAAATCTTGGCTGTAAAAAAGTTATCTCAGCAATCTGACGCAAAAAAATAACGTTTTTTATACGCCGGTATTTGGGCGCTAAAATCCATAATCTTTAAAAATGTTGCCGCTAATAAAGTGTATCTCGCTTCTGACATAAAATCGTTTAATTTTACGGTAATTTGGCGCAATAATGCGTTTTTTAGGGATTTTTGGCTCTAAAATCCTTTTCTTTTATAGGAGTTCTGACCTAACTACCAGTTATCTGATTGCAAAATAATGTATTTTTTGTGGATTTTGGTGCAAGAAATCTGGTCCAAATTATTAATAAAGGTATTAGCACTCAGCAGCACACACAAAGGACAATTGCTCAACAATGGTTTACCAAGTAATCTAAAGGAAGTACAACTTAAACATGTTCCTCCACCTGTAGGGTGTAGTTTACATCCATTGGCTTCATATTTGCAACATTAAAAAGCAGGCATCAAAGACCTCAAAAAACATCCTAAAACAGGCAGTGGACAGAAAACCAGTTTCTAACCTTTTGTTAGTAATTCGTTTCAAGGTCGTTTTTGTCCTCTGCAGTGTAGACAAGAGCCAAATATCCCATCTGTGATCCAACGACAAAACTGGTAGCCTACAAGGACAAAGGGAAAAACCCAGAGCAAAAACACAACAATAACTAAATGGTGGACATGAAAGTTCAATGCAAACATGCTAGGTACAGACGACTGCCATTTGAGATATGTCCCCGCACTATAGAGACCACATCAATCCCCAAGGTCATTAAAGGTTCCTTCTGGCATGACTACAGATTACACCTCAAGAAGTAGCTCAAGACATTCTTCAGATCAATGTACTTTGCCAACCTCTAAAAGCACCTTGGTGTACTATAAGTCTTTGTGCTTACGCCCTTTACATGGTGATGTCCAAATCACTGGTGGTGAAGAGGTGATGCCGTGAAGATTGTCTTCTGACTTGCCCTTGTGTGATGGTGGCATACGAGCGTTCAGCCTTTAAGAGAAACATTGCCGAGGATATGACACGCTCAAACAGAACATCCTTTGTCTTGTGACGAGAGTCTTTACTTACAACAATCGTCTGGATCGCGTTGCTCAGGATCTTTGGGACTAAAGTACGTCTTGAATAGAAAGTTTCCTTACCCACACGATCTCTGGGCCTGTCCAAAGAAAGAAGCAATGCAAAGACCCTGTCACGCGCAAGAATGTAAGTCTCACTGGACCACCTACAAGTATGGTATAAGTCACAGCCAGGAGCGAATCTAAAAAGTTAGCATCTCCCGGTTGCTTCAACCAGAGCCCGCCGTCAAAAGCGTATGTACTTGCTGCGGCTAGGATTCTACCATCGCTACACTTCCTTCAATGGCAGCGCGAAGGTTTTAGCGCGGTACAGAATCGCGTAAGCAAACATGAGTCGGGTACAGGTCGGCAAGGTGTTCGTGTCAAGTGACGGAGGCAAAATCAGTACGGTACACGTTATAACGAAGACTCAGAACCGCTTTCTCTCAGTAGCACTATGCACATAGATCCGCAAGGAGGGTGAGGAAGGCAGTCTTAAATAGGGCAAGCGACCGGCAATACACAATTACCCGATGTAGCTGGCCCTATTAAATTCAAAAGTGCGCGGCGCGCCCTAGAGGCGGGGACGTGATGCTGCCTAGAACAGACTTCGGTATGGGGGGAGCGCGGCTGGTACGTAGCAGACTGGCCAGAGAACGAGCGCGCCCTGCCCGACATCGGGACACATGCGCCCGCTTCGCCGGTGACACGGATGCCCGTCGACCCGGTGAGGGATCGCAGGGGTCATCAGTGACCACAACTACAATCTGGTGACAGGTGCACAATCTACAGGTCTGACTAAATGTGAACATAAAGCCATAGCTCAATTTAGAGGATCTCTTATCCCTTTTTTCAATGCGTTTACTGACATATAACGTTTTGTCTGTAACCTAGAACAACCTTGACTTGTAATTACTGAATGTCACCCTATGAACTACCTGAGCTCAACGCTGTGTAAAGTCTGGCAATCTCTACACTACTACAGTTTCCACAACAAAGTTCAACCTAGGATGTAAAAGCTCAGTTGCTCTGTGTGCTCAGGCTCTTTGAATAATTAGGGCTTTCCAAATATAAATCCAACATAACCTTCTTGACAAGAGTCATGACCTCAAGTAGGTGGACAGCTGCACACATGTGCCACATTTAATGCATTCGAAAAGAGTGTGGGTATTTTATTATTTCCTTCTTCATGGCCTTGTACCAAGAGGATCTGAGTTGGTAACATCGGGTAGGTGAATTCTCTGCTAGTCACGTAGAGGGTTCTTCCAAGACTCCCACTGTCGCTGGCTGCTTGTTTGGGAAGGCATAACCATCCCAGTCCTCTTAGACTCCTGAGTAACTTCTTAAAGGGTTGTCCGTCCTACAAAGAGCACTGCTTTCAACAGTAGAACACTAAAAGAAGAGTTTTACAAATAAACTACAGTTGTTTTCTCGGTTTATTTTTGTTAAGGACTGAACTTGATTTTATCACCTATCCTTGCTCTCTCTGGTTTCCCCGAATACCAACCTGTGTACATCCCCCCCCCTGCTGTTTTGTTCTACTGAATAGCGAGGGTAGTGAACTTTTGTCAGTGAGAGTCTTGTTTGTTATCTAATCTTTCAGACCAAAATAAAGTAAAATACACTGCTGTTTACTTATATCTCATGCGGGTCAGACCAGGAAGAGCTGACTGTTAATCTAATAAGAAAGAAGTCTGAATACACAGAGCTCATAAGGTAATTACAGACATCATTGAGACAGGAAGTGACCGAAGCACAGGCAGCATTATTTCAGTCATGCATCCTATAAACGTTGAGAGGAGACAACCCCTTAACTAGAAATTTGCCTGTACAGTCAAGGTGCTTCAAATCCCAGTGGGACATATAGGCCTTTCACTACTGAGAGGACACCACATTTAGTAAATGGTTTATCTGTACAGTTAACTTCAAAGACACAGGAGTCATTTAAGTCCCACCTTAAAGGGGATTTGCCAGGACGCCAGTTGCTTGCCTCTTATCAGCAGGGGAGCAGAATATATACAAATCACGCTGATCCAATGAAAAGCTGCAGGAAGAGAGGAGGAGGGGGCCGAGTGAGAAGTAAGGCATACAAGTAGCGCGTCTCAAAACTAACTAAATAATAAACAGTACAAGATGTATTAATCTATACAGCAAGACAGCCGTTATAGACTGCACTACTAAACCCGGTTCCTTATAAAGCTTATTCATTTTTTGCCTGTCATCAGATAAGAAATGTTTTTGCACGCAAGCGTGGCCTGTCAGTTCTTCGGTCCTGGTCTAGTGGAAACTTTGAGGTCAACTAAATGGGACGAGCAATGCATGTAGCGCTCCCACAGCTTTTCTACTTTTTGTAATCCATAGATTTAACGCGAAACAAGTGATTTCTAAATACCCATTATGGATGATCCCCACGTCAACATTACAATCGTAGCAAACCCCTTTAACCCAGACTCTACATGTACAGTGAATGTCAAATGCCTATCCAAGTCTCTGAAACACTCTGTGACACGATCGCTGGGTATTAACAGCTTTCATGACATCGCTCCGTTTGGAAGCAATTATGTTGATCATCAACAAGCTTAGAAACGCAAACCTTAAGTCCTTTGAGCAATCTTCATTGAGAGTCCGTCTTGAGCCGCGTGCAAGATTTGAAGCGTGTCGTCTATGTAAAGTAGTCTCCTTCAACGAATTTGGCATCCTGTCCCAAACTGACTCACCATCAGCTGTCCTACAGATGCCATAGGTATCAACAACAGGTGAAACAGGACTGTACCGAAGACGGGCAACTTTCATTGCGTCAATTTTTTAACCATTTCCATGCTATGTCTTGTCTCGTGCCATAGAAACCCAGGTAAATTCTTGATCTTGTCTTATATTCAATTTCCGCTGTAATCAACTGCTCCTTCTGAAATCTCATAATGCTCTGCTACCAATTGTTGTCAGTGTTTGGACATTATGAAACTCATACTGAGAAAAACGGCCAATCCATGCTTGGCCACTCTGCGAGATCGATATTGGAACGACCACTACTGATCTTGTGATTTTTTGCCGGATTCTATATCTCCAAATTGAGAAGATACAGCACTCTAACCGTGTTCTTAAAAGCGAAGGTGGAGAGCTGGCTCTGCAATGGTGAAAATATCCTACTCCATTAAATTGATACAAAGCAATCTTTTTATTTCAGGCTTGTTTCCATATAATGCGTGAGGTTGTAATAGCAAATATGATTCTGGAGTAATATCTGTTCTCGTTAGTTTGTAAGCCTGTTTCTTACAGTGCAGAAGTAATGGTGCGACCCCCGGTCGAATGAAGACAGTCCTCTGTCCCAAATTTTTTTTTTTATATTAATAAACTCTCTGTCTTCTAGCGACAAGACTTTATTTGTTTCACTATATTTACTATTTAGCATAGCAAACTGTAAACTCTTATCAGTTCTCTATCTATAAAACCTAAAACAAGCTTGTTATTATGATATATCTCTTAAAGGGGTTTTAATTTTATTGCCCTTCTGCTTGTAAGGATTAAAAATTTACTGGAAGTTTGAAATTGAAAATAATAAACAATTCTCACCATTCCTCATTATCTAAAAATTCTGCATCCTCGGTTTTTGTTTCTTGCTGCTTCCCTTAAGTGATACCATTGTTTACAGCTCGGTCTCAGGATACGACAGCAGGTGGCTGTAGCTCCTCATTCCAGTATCGCAACATCTCAGATGTCACTTCTCCTCTTAAACAGCTACTGATGTTCAATACCACCAGGTGCAGTCATTCTACTCCTGTCCTCTGAGCTCCTTAGTAGTTTTAGTCAAACTGAGCAAAATAAAAAAAAAAAGAAACCTCAATCAGTACTGTGCAGTGATAAAGAAAAAAAAACTCCACATGATTTTGTTCCCTGCAGGATTTGCAACCACGTGACCTTTGTGCCTGGAAGCAAAAAGTTTTATACCTCTGAGCCACACTGTTGTATTACTTACAAGTTCTTACACATAAACAACTCTATTCTTTCACACTAAGGAATGAAGGGTCCTGGTGATAGTATCCAGCTGTTATCAGCATGAATCTGCAATTCAAACAAATCACCCACACCGCCCCCTCTGACACACAGATGCTGAGACGAGACTGTGATTCAGAGGTTAAATGAAAATGAATCGTGGCAAAACCCCCTTAACCCCTTTAACGACCCTGGCTGTACCCTCAAGCTCCAGGTCGGTCTTGAGCGGGTTAGAGCTGACACCTGGAGTATAGGATACGTCCTAGACGATCGCGCGGGAGAGCTTCTAAGCAAGTTCGCGCGATCGTCTGCGGTGTCCGCTGTAATATTATACAGTGCTTACATCCCGCAGCGTCGTCCCCAGACCACCGGATCGCTCCGGGGTGGGGGGGAGGGGGGGGGGGGGCGGGGTGGGGCGATAACCCCTTAATTATCGCGGACGATCGGGTCGCAATAACAAGGAGACGCAGAGTATATCCGCTCGATCCGTGCAAGCTTCCTGCCCTCTGACAGACAGCACGAGGAGCAGAGAAAAGCCTTCCGGTTGTCTGTGACTCCACGAATGCCTTCGTCCGTGGCGCCTGTGGGCATTGCAACGTATCGTGACTGACAGTTGTCATAGTGGAACCCAGTCATATGCAACATCTGTGCACTGAATCCTATTGTATAGAGATTTCTAAAGATACTCTCATTCAAATCCCCAATGGAAAAATAAAAAAAACTTGAAAAAGTATGCGAAAACAAAATGTAAATACAAAAGTGAAAAAACAAGTTAGAACACAAACTTACGAAGACAAAAAGAAAAAAAATACACGTACACCTCCCCTTTTCCACCTTTACAAACCCAATCGCCCCAAAAAAGATCAAAAATAAAAGTACCCCATATTTCTGGTTTGTCTGCGCCACGCGAGCGTAAAGACCTGCCCATAAATCCTGTGCTTGTTAATTAACCCGTATGAGAACGATCTCCGTAGATAAAATAAAAAAAAAAAAAAAACAATCTAATCACAGAATTATGAATTATGTGTTCATACCCGCAGCACATAAAATGGGAATAAAAAAAGCAACTATCAAAAACTCCTAGACAACTCCAAACAAAGATCCGACTCTACCAATTTATATAAATAGTCCAGTTTCCATTCGCCGCAAAACTAAAAAACGTACCTTACATACCAATGAGCGCTGTAATCTGGAACAAAATTCAAACAAAAATGATAGCTCTCAAAAGATAGGCGATGGCATAAATATATGTTTATTACACACTAAAAACACTCTTTATCTTTTTTTTTTTAAAGTGCCTTCAAACAGTTCAAAAAAAAACTATATAAAATAGTATCGCCATAATCGTAGTGACCCAAAGAGTAAAGCTGAACTTATCACGGATACTCGCACGTGACCCTGTTAGAAATAATAAAAAACACACTAGGGATTGCAGATTTTCATTCAACCCTGGCCTCCAAAAAAATGGATTTAAAACAATCAAAAAGCCTTGTCCCCCCAAAATATATACTAGTAAAAACGTCAACTCCTCGTCCGCCAATAACAAGTCCTCTACACAGCTCAAGCACATAAAAATTTAAAATATTATGCTTCTCAAACCACCTATAGCGGGTGATACTAAAAGCGAGAAAAGTGATATTTTCCTGTTGAATAAAAGTGTTTTATATTGTGAGAAAAGCAATACACACATAAAAATCCAATACAAATTGTATGGTTAGTCGTTGAACATACGTTAACAGCACCTGTACTGAGTACAACAAAAACCTAGTAACCGCATTATCCTAAAACCGACCAGTGTACCGCTACTAAAAAAATAAAAAATAAAAAACATTAACCAAGAATTAGCTGTAATTGTTCACACACATCGCACAAAAACCTTCAAAAATAGCAGTCATTTAATGTGCCACTCTAAAGTAACCCAATAAAAACATCAACACATCCCGCAAAAACAGCCCATACACAGCACTGGCACACAGCGCAAAAAAAAAAAGTATGGCTGTCGATCAATATCGACAGAACAAAAAAACGTAATAGATTAATTACAAAGACCGCTATTTCTACTGTTTAAAAGTAATAAAACAAAAAACAATATAAAATCGTATATTCATAGTGCTTGTAAATACGTCCCACCCCCCGCATATAAAGGTATATCACCACCGCAATTCAGTGTCCATATTACATCGAATGCTGTAAAAATTGAAACATCAAAGAAATAACACGTAAACCGAATCTCGTTTACTTCCCCCATTTTCATGCCTCCAAAGCTAAAAAATAAAACTATGAATCACCTGGTTGACCACACCAAAATGCACAGTTCACAACCCCTAGTAATAGATCCCTGATGAGCTGTTTCAATACCAAAGATGGGCCGATCACTTCTGTGCACCCTGTTTCACCATTTCATGCTCACTCTTGGGGGCCTTTGCAAATGCGACATGGCCCCAGCTACCAATATCTGTGCCCAAAACCAAAAGCACTCCCTCCCTTGTCCCCCTCCAGATGCGCCAAAACAGCAGTTTTTCTACGTAACCCACATGTAGAGGTATTGTGCCGAACTGAAGAAATATGCTTATAACAAAGGTTTAAGGGTTCTTTTAGCGCAGATTCCTTGTAGTACTATAGTTAAACATTTTGATGAGCTAAAATTGCAGATTATTGGAAAAAATATTTTTTTTTACTTTTCAAAGCCTTATTCAAAAAAAAATTTGTGAAGTCACCTGTCGGGGATGATCTATAGCTACTACAATGCACTCCCTGAGATATAAATCCTTAAGGTGTAGTTTCCAATATTTGGTCTAATTAGGGGTGTTATTAAGTTTTAACAGGCAACCTAGGTGTCCCCAAACCTGAAATGCGCCTAAATAAAATCGTATTGAAAATGCGACCATTATATTCAAGTCCGGTAGGTGCTCCATCCTATTCTGTGCTTATGGTTGTAACAAAGATATGCATGTGTGCATCTAGTGCCACATAAGGCGGATAGATGCTCTAAAAATAACGACAGACATGAGGGAGATGATATTTAAGTTGCATGTACCGACTAGCGTACGATCGATTACTAGTACATTCTCCCATGAATTATCTGGTATAAATATATTAAAATCGGTCGCAAAAAAAGTGTAAGTTATATCTCTGTGAACATTTTCACCCCCACTTTGCATTGATTTCTGTGAAATTATCTGAAGGTTATCAAACTTCCTAATAGGGTTGTAATACTTTATTAAGGGTCTAGTTTCTTAATGGCATCTATTTAATGGGGTATCTTATCATGCAGGGCCGCACTCAAAGCTCAGTCTCAACCCGAACAGAGGAGTTGGGTCCCTAAAAACATGGTATATTTCAAAATTGTTCTGAAATTGTGAGAAATTGCTACTAAATTTCTAACCCTCTAATGTCGATAAAAAAAAAAAAGATACATTTGAAAAAATGATGCCAACCTATTTGGACATATGGTAGATGCTAGATATAAAGTAAAATTTTTGTGGGAATAATTATCTGCTGCACGCAGAAATTTTGCAACTTTCAAATCTCTAATTTTTCCAAAATTTCATGAAATTTTGAATTTATCACAAACAAACAAGGATGTATGGTATAAAAAATTTCTTCACTAACTTAAACAGAAACTGAGTCCAACCACTATCATGCCACACACCACCACTCTTGCAGACAAAATCAAATCACTGAATACACATCGGATAGTAAAAGTGTCAAAAAATATATTCTCACATAATAGAGACACTGTTCATAATTTCAAAAATACGCTGTGACAGGAAAGGGCCAAAACAGGCTGGTCTTAAGTGGTTGAACCTCCATATAACACACTATTTAAAACCGATTTCTAAACCACATGCATTTAACCCTGTTTCTGCTTCTGAATGAAGTGAAAAGCTTCCTTCTTTCAATATCAAGTCTGGTGGACGTCACCACCCATTAACAGGTAACCTTATATATACAGCTTAATTTACTATCTCCATAAGGGATCCCAAGCCTCCTACTTGGGCAGTCGTCCCTAATCTATGGCGACACAAAGACAAAATATATTATTATTTAATATTATTATTTATTGATTACTAAAGCGCATGGATTCCAGCCTGGACAATGTTGAGGGGGTTACATAACATAACACAAGTCAAATTGAGTACAATGCTATAATGATTAATGACCAATTGCAGCGACAGAGGTGGAAGAGGACCCTGACACCCGAGGGCTACAATCTACAAGGAGGGGTAAAGCGAACAGGTAGGTGAGGCAGACATATTTGGTGGAGGAAGTAGTACACATCCACGTAGAGGTTAGGTGTAGGTTATAGGGCCCCTTGTTATACCCTCTGCAGCGGGAGACACTTGTAGACAGAGGTGAGAAATCACAATGCCTGACCTTTTAGTCATTTGAAGCTTATTGATCTAGTCACCTACTGTGTTTGTACAAAACACTGATCTTCCTAAGTCACGATAAGTACATTGGTGAGGCTAGGAGTGCGAAGTGTCTCTATCCTGGATAGGTTGGAGAACCTTACTTCATAATGATGAGATCATGGCTTAAAGTGAATTGTGCGACCATTTTGGAGCACAAAGGTTTTGAAGGAGATCACTTCAGATGGTTTACGGCTCTTATAAAAACATACCTTACTCACAATTACCCAGCCAAGCCTTTGTGCATATGGGGCATTATTTAGACCATTGCATTGATAGTACCTGCGTGGACTCATCAGACTATCACCCCGGACCAGTAGAATTGTCAGCCATTCATGTCCATTCACGGAGGAAATCCTCAATTATCTAGGGGCCTCGATGGGGTTAGATGAAATGCAGATCCTGTGGTGTTAGAGAATTTCTTCTCTTTACGTCTGTTATCTGGACACATTCAAATAATGTTGTGGTAAAGGTAGTCCGTAGTTTTTCCCTTTAATTGAGGATAACAAAACGGTCCAATGGCTCTTTCTGCTGACAAGTCTCTATATTACCAGAGCAGTTACTAGTTTGGATTAGGCCAAAAAAAGAATACTTCCATCCAGTTCAGCCTTTTTTCTAAAAGTGATATCCAAGGAACCAAAAACTCCAATAAGGTAGAAGTCCAATTTGTTCCCTCCAACTTTAGGGAAAAAATTCCTTCCCGAATTCAAGCTGGAAATCAAAAATAAATCCTGGATCAACACCCCTCCACCCTCCAGAATCCTGTCAAACCTATCACCGTTGTTACAATATTACATCTAGGAAATGATTCCAAACCCTTCTCCAAATCCCATTCCACTATAACTTTTACATTATACATCTAGAAATAGATTCAGACCCTTCTCTAGAATCCTGGTCACTATAACTTGTTATACATTATTTACATCAGAAATAATCCAACCCTTCTCCAGAATCCTCCCGGTCACTATAACTTGTTATATTATACCATCTAGAAATATATCCAGACCCTTCTCCAGAATCCGCGATCACTATAACTTTGTTATATTATTACCTCTAGAAATGTGCTCCAACCCTTCGACCATAATCCGGGTCATATACTTACATATTATTAAATCTAGAAATGTCTCCAGACCCGTCACCAGAATCCCGGTCATTATATACTTGTTTTATTATTAACAATTAGAAATGTATTCCAGACCCTTCTCTATATTCCCGGTCATTATAACTTGTTAATTATTATATCTAGAAATGTATTCAGAACCACCTTCTTCCAAATCCCGGTCACTATAACTTGTTATAATTATTATATCTAGAACTGTCCTCCAGAGCCTTCATCCGAATCCTGGTACACTTATAACTTGTATATTATTACATCTAGAAATGTCTTCCAGACCCTTCCGTCTAGAAATCCGTGATCACTATAATCCTTGTTTATATGTATTATATCTAGAAATGTCCACAACCCTCTCCAGAATCCTGGTCACGTATAATCTTGTTATACATTTATTACACATCTAAAATGTCCTCCTATCGACACTTCGCCCAGAATCCTGGTCACTATAACTTTTATATTAATTACATCTAGAAATGTATCCTGACCCTTCTCCAGAACATCCGCGACTCACTATAACCTTGTTTCTAATTATTTACATGCAATACGAAATGTACTCCAGTACTAAACCCTTCTCCAAGAATCCGATCACTATAACTCTTGTTATATTATAAACATCTAGAAATGTCTCTCAGACCCTTCTCCAAATCCTTGTACAATAAACTCAGGATTATATTATTACATCTAGAAATGTACTCCAAGACCTTCTCCAGAAGTCACGGTCCACTATAACGTGTCATATCATTAAATCGTAGAAATGTATCCAGACCCTTCTCCAGAAATACCGGTCTAGCTATACACTTGTTCTATGTTACATCTAGAATATTGTATCCACCACTTCTCCAGCATTCCCGGTCATTATATCTTGTTAAATTTATTACTGCTAGAAATGTATCCCAGACCTTCTCCAGAATCACGTCACTATAACTTGTTGTATTACTACATAAAGCAATGTACCAGACCCTTCTCCTGAATCCGGACAAAACTATAAACTTTTGATATAGTTACATCTAAAATGTTTCCCAGAACTTCTCCAAATCCCGGACACTATAGACTTGTAATTATTACCAATCTAATAATCTGTATCACAGACACCACTCTCGCAGAATGCCTCAAAGTGCACTAAGAACTTGTTTCTCTATTATTACATCTAAAATGTAATCCAGACACCTTCGCCAGAATCCCGGTCACTATAACTGGTTTCTATTATTACATCTAGAAATTGTATTCCAGACCCTTCTCCAGAATCCAGCTCCACTAACTTGTTAAAATCTTGACATCTATAAATGTATCCAAACACCTTCTCCACAATCCTGCTCACTATAACTTGTTATATAGATTATTATATCTAAAATGTATGCCAAGCGCCTTCTCCAGAATCCCGGCACTATAACATGTCTATTTATTACATCTAGAAATGTATCCAAACCTAATCTCTCAGAATCCCAGTCACTAAAACTTTTCTAATTATTACAATCTAGAAATGTATCCAACCCTTCCTCCAAATCCTGCTTCACATAACTTTTAATTACATCTAGAATGTATCCAACCCTTCTCCAGAATCCTGGTCACTATAACTTTTATATTATTTTATCTAGAAATGTATCCCAACCCTTCTCCAATTCCCGTCCACTATAACTTGTTATATTATTAAGCCCAAAATGCATCCAAACCCTTTCCCTTGAACTCTGTTATTGAATTCCCCCAGAAAAAAATTTTCCCTTTGGGCAGAGATTTTCCACAGTCTCACCGCTCTAAACAGTAAAAAAACCCTTTTCTATGTTTATGTAGAAATTTTCTTCCCCTCAAGACGTAGAGGCCCCCCCTTTGGGTTTCAAGATAAAAGCCCTTTTAAAAAATTTAAATCTTGAAGAGATCTCAAATTTTGGGCCCTTTTTGATGTATTTAAACATATTTTTTAAAAGTCCCCCCGAACCCTTTCCCTTTTCTCAAAATTTTAAAAAAACCCAAATTTCTTTTTTAATTTTTTCTGAGTACTGTAGCCCCACCCAGCCCCTTTTTTATTTTTGTTGCCCCTTTGACCTGTTCAAGCTCTACAATGCTTTCCTGCCCGGTCCCCAAAACTACACAATTTCCATGTGTGGTCTAACCAGTGCTTTATAAGGGAAAATAATGTTCTATATGGCACTATCCCCCTTTAATACAACCCATGATCCAAATTTCCCTTGGCTGCCGCTGCCGGGATACGGGCTGCTACAAATAAAGGGGGTCGTCTTGTAGTGTGCGCTTTTTATTTAAAGATCTTGCAAAAACAAACACTTTTGCAATATGTGTCCATTAACAGTGTCCCTCCCTTTTTCCTAATATCCCCTCTTGTAGGGGTGCATATCCTCAGATCACTATGCACGACCTTTGATCAACCCGATAGGGTGCCACCTGGTTACTAAGCTACTGACCTGTTCGATCTCTCCTGATAGGCTGCCAGCACTGGTCGCTATAGCTACAGACCTGTTCAATCTCTCCTGATAGGCTGCCAGCACTGGTCGCTATAGCTAAAGACCTGCTCGATCTCTCCTGATAGGCTGCCAGTGCTGGTCACTATAGCTACAGACCTGTGTGATCTCCACTGATAGGCTGCCAGCACTGGTCGCTATAGCTACAGACCTGTGTGTTCTCTCCTGATAGGCTGCCAGTGCTGGTCACTATATAGATACAGACCTGGTGTCCTCAGCAGTTGTCACTACATGTCAGTAGAAGCCAGTGAACACCCCTGAATTCAAAAATGAAACTGAGAAGACAGGACTGAGGTAAGATGAATTCATGTAGTGAGACAACCCCTTTAAAGGGGATGTCAAAAATATACTGTGACAGGCCTGGAGCGACACAATCCAATATCAGCAGCACACTGCTAGCACTAAAAACAATCAAAAAGATTATAGGATGTATTGGAAAAGTATATTTGTTACTTTAAATTCCTGAGAAACTTGAGGTTCTTAGTGTACATTTTTATCAAAACTGTATAAGCCCACCCGCCATCGGCAAGGCGACCTCAATCCAGATGTGAACCTTCTCTAGTGTTACTCCTCTTGGTGCCTATTCAGACCTCCACATTTCAGGGAGAGTAGATTCCAGCTACAAGTTACTCTGTGTCGATTTGAAAACTTGTGCAGGTGGGCAGAGTGCAAAAAACCAAAGTGGGGGCAGCCACTCCCACATACGAACATCTATAAAAACAATGTTTGGTCCGCACACCCATAAAGTGGATGCCACTGGTTGGTCAAATTGTCGCGGAAAATACAGATAAGTGCACACCGCGTGTTGAATATGTTTTACAATACATAAGACGTATTGCATAAAGCAGATCCAAATACAAACCTAGTTGAATGCATTACTGGACTGCAAAAACATGTCCCTATTGTTTCTATTGGCTTTTAAATGTGTAAAACGGATCAAGAAGTGACAGGTCGCTTATATGTATGGATGCGTAAAAGGCAATACAATAACGTATGTAAAATACGAAGCGTCGGTCAATGAAAACTGAATAGAACTTTCATGTGTGAACATACCATTGGCGTACATTGCGTTGTTCTGAACAGTTGATGGCGCATAGAAAAACGCCCGCGTGAACATGTTCATTGACTCATAGGTGGATGGACGTGCAATATACAGTGACATTGTGTCCATCTACCCGTCAAATATCCATTACAGTGGTTGTCTCCCTACAAGGATGGCTTGTTATGTTAATGATCTTGCAAAAACAAGTCACTTTGCAATATGTGTCCATTAACAGTGTCCTACCTATTCCTAGATATCCCCTCTTTTATGGGCTGCATCAGCTCCACAGGTCGCTATAGCAACAGACTTGTTTGATCTATCCTGATAGGCTGCCAGCACTGGTTGCTATAGCTACAGACTTGGCTTCCACTGAAGCCTAGTGGAAGCCAGTAAACATGCCTCTGCATTCCAAGTGAAACCAAGAAAACAGGACTGAGGTAAGATGAATCAATGTAGTGAGACAACCCCTTTAAGTTTACTGTCCACCAGGATTCCCAAGTCCTTCTCCATGTCACTTTTACCCAGTGTTTTTCCATTTAACATGTAATCATGTAATGGATTTTTCCTCCCCATGTGCAGAACCTTGCATTTATCTGTGTTAAACCTCATCTGCCATTTCCCTGCCCAGGCCTCCAAGTTATCCAGATCCCTTTGTAATAGAACATTATCCTCTATTGTGTTGATTACTTTACAGAGCTTAGTATCATCTGCAAAGATCGATATTCTCCTGTGCAATCCATGTGTAAGATCATTAATAAAAATATTTAAGAAGATAGGGCCCAATACTGAGCCCTGTGGTCCCCACTAGTAACAGCGATCCAGTCTGAGTATGTACCGTTAATTACCACCCTTTGTTTTCTATCAGTGAGCCAGTTGCTTACCCACTTGCACACATTTTCCCCCAGTCCAAGCATTCTCATTTTACTTACCAACCTTTTATGTGGCTCAGTATCAAATGCTTTAGAAAAATCTAGATATATGACATCCAGTGCCTCACCCCGATCCAGTCTGGAACTAACCTCCTCATAGAAGCTGATGAGATTAGTCTGACAGGACCGATCCTTCATGAACCCATGCTGGAACGGCGTTATACATTTATTTTCAGTGAGATACTCCAGGATAGCATCTCTGAGAAAACCTTCAAACATTTTACCTGCAACAGAGGTTAAACTTACCAGCTTATAGTTTCCATGATCACTTTTTAACCCTTTTTTGAATATTGGCACCACATTTGCTATGCGCCAATCCTTTGGGACATACCCCATTATTAGACAGTCCATAAATATTAAGGATAGGGGCCTATGACATCACTTAACTCCCTTAGAACATGTGGGTGTATACCATCAGGACCTGGGGATTTATCTATTTTAATCTTCTTCAGGCAGGCCTGCAGTTTTTCCTGGGTTAGACAAGAAACAATTAAGTAGGAGTTTACCTCATCCCTCTTCTCAACAACAGGAAGGTCATCCTTCTCCTCGGTAAATATAGTGGAGAAAAAATTAGTTAATACAATTGCTTTCTTCTCATCGCCCTCTACAACACCTCCCTCACTACTTCCCAAACGGCCAACATTTTCTGTTTTAATCTTTTTACTATTTATATAGTTGAATAATATTTTGGGGTTACTTTTACTTTCTATGACAATACGTCTTTCTGTCTCCAGCTGTGCTGCGTTTATCATTTTTTTTACATATTCTATTTTTTTCCTTACAGCTTTTTACTGCCCCCTCACTGCCTCCTGTTTTAAGGAGCTGAAACGCTTTCTTCTTGTTATTTGTTGCCTCCTTTCCTCTCTTCATCCACATTGGGCTTTTCCTGTTTCTAATAACTTTATTTCCATAAGGTCTGTACCTCTCACAGTGGGCGCCTAAGATGTTTTAAAAGATGGGGCAGATTTATCAAGGCATTTGCGCCAGAATTCTGGCTCAGTTTGCGCGAAAAATAATGTTTTACAAGCTTTTCGCCACATTTACTATGTGTTTTAGACAGTTTCGGACATCTCTGTGTCGTCTCTTACAAAGGGGCGTGTTTTAGTTGGAGATGGGGCGTGTCTCTGTTTTGATAGTTAAGTCATTGTGGCTATCAAGAGTAGTGATGAGCGATTCGGTCAATTATCGTCTTTGAGTCGAGCCACAATTTTGGGAATTATCTCGCCGATGTTCGATCTTCGATGACGATTGATCGCCGATTCCCATTATAGTCTATGGGAGAGGAACACCAGGTTCATTTTTACACCCAAACAGGTTAGGAGAAGCTGGAATTAACATCCACAACAGTAAACTGGATATGTGTTACATCTTAGGCAAGACAATTAGGCTACAAGAGTAACAGAAAAAAATTTGCAGGCTAAAATAATTCATTCATATCAATGGCTTACCAAAAACATGAGGACGGCGTAGCCACAGCAAGTACAGCGTTAGCAGCTGCTACGGGGCCCCTTTGACACAAAAGAAGACACAAGTATTGGAAATGGCACATGGTAACTGGCAGGAGACCCCTATCACTTTTTTCACCAGGGCCCAAGAACTTGTCATAGATGTGGTGGCAGCAAGCAAATCCCAATGGGGAACATGGAGGTTCAGCTGGCAGGGCCCTAGTTAGAGTGGGTGCGGTGAGAGCTAGGGCAGCTGTCAGTCATCTGTTAACACGGAGGTGCAGCTGGCAGGACCGGACTTCGATTCGGTCAAAGCGGGGCCACGGCTGCCGTCAGTCATCTATTAACCGTTTCATGCCCACATGCAGCTAAATCAAATGGAGAGCCCACCCATTACTACTTCCTATTTTTAACATATCACCGGGCCCCTTTTTGATTCTGGCCCCTGACAGGAGTACTGCCCTATTGGCACCCCTGGCATCCATTTTAAAGTAGCCTGACCCCAAAATCAGCAAAAATGCCCTTATGGACCCTCAGAATAAAAATTCACAATAAGAAATTGACTACTTTAAAAAACATTTTTTTCCAATGCTGCTGCTGCTGCTACGGTTACTTGCCATACTACTGCTGGCACGTTGCTGACATTGTTCCATCGTAATATTAGAACATGAAGAAAATGCAACAGATGTCTCCAGTTGGTCAATGAGCCCTGTTTCAAATTCCTGCATTCTACTGTCAATTTGTGTGGGTGGAAGGAAATTGCTCACTTTTGATTTGGATCGTGGATCAAGGAGGGTGGCCACCCAGTAACCACTGTTCAATTTGATCGCCTTGAGGCATGTGAAATTAGAATTCAGTATGTGAAATAAGCTTTTTTTCAATATGAACTTTACTATTGGTGTCTTTTACAGTGACCTCACCACCAACAAAACTAGCAAAAATGTCCTTACTGACCATCAGAATAAAAATCGCCAGAAGAAATTAATATTTCAAACAAGAGTTTTCTGAATAGGACATTGGGTATCGCTGTCTTTTAAAGCAGCATGACCCTAATACCAGACAAAATGCCCTTATGGACACTCCCAATAAAATTTGTACGAAGAAATGAAGACGGTTGACGGGGAGGTCCAGATGACCCAGCAACGCTGACAGTCGGGCCGAAGCAGAGTGTGCTTGCCGGAAGTGTGAGCTAAGATCTCGAGCCTTCCTCAAAAGACAGTCAAGACCTGTGTAGTGCTTGAGAAATTTCGGCCTATACGAGAGCGCTTGCCCCTCCGTATGAGTGCGGATGAAGTGAGCTTCACTTGGAAATGCTGGTGGTTGATGCTCCTGTTCCACCCAGGTGCCCTTCTGGCCTTGGATTTCTTTTTCTCATTTTACTCAACGTGCTGGAGGAAACTCTCTCTGTTCTTGGGGTGGCGAACGTGTTCCACACGAACACTGATACTTTCCCAAGGGTTGTACCATATATCTGCTTGTTCACAATTATACCAACAGCACGCTGTTTCACATTGTAGATCCTGACAATATTGCCATGATAGTCTCAGAAGAAATTGATCGCACTCCAGTAAATTTTGCAAAAAGTTACATTTTTATTTACATATAAACCATTGGCTCCAACACCATAGGTAAAGTGACAGGTGACTAGTGCGTTGTTTGACGTTTCGGTCAAAACATGACCTTTCTCAAATAGTCACTGTAGATAAACATAAAATTATAACGTAAGTACAATAAAATTACAAGGGAAAAATGCAGGAAGTATATTCATGTTACATAGGGATACATTACGTTACATTGCATCACTCAAAGGGAAAAATTTGTAAGTCTGGTTTAATTAGATTAAATGTGAAAAACCCTATTTAAAGTGAAGGTAATATGCAAGTGTCGATAGCGTAAATTTAATTGATGTAATTCATAGGGACACCCAGCAAAATTGTCTTCCCCAGAGATTGAGCTTGTCTAAACAAAGATATTCAGAAAAGGTCTCTAAAAAATAGTGTGTAAATTTGTATAATCGATTTATAACATATATAGCACAAATAGCAACCCTGAGACAATAAAATTAGGGACCCCCAAAGGGGTAGTTGTTTTATAAGTTTAACAGAAAATAGCTACCCAAAAAAAAACCTTTTTTTTATCCCAAAAAACAGGAAAGGGAAAAAAAAAAGGTTTTTTATCCTTACCATAGGAAGAGATGGGATGAGTAGGGAAAATGGGCAAACCGCCCTTGTAAAGGGACCCGGGGTGAATATTGCGGCTTGAGCAGGGTTTAAATAGTCCGGGGCTGAAATGCGGCCCCGGGGGTGTCCGTGGCAGGACCGGAAATGACGTGCTTGGAAAGCGATGACGCGCCGGGATGGCGCGTGCCGGGACGGGGTCTAGGGTCTAGTGTGGGGGGGGCAGTGACGCATGCGCAAAGCATACTCATCTCCAGTCTTTTCCCTAGGGTAGGATAACCTTTTTTTTCCTTCTCTCTGTTTGGGGCAAACAGGTTTTTTTTGCTACTATTTACTGTTAATCTTATAAAAAAAAGCATACCTATTGGGATCCCTAATTTTAGTCTCATGGGTTCAATTTTTTTTGCTTATTGTAATACATATCGATATTCAAATCTTTTAACACTTTTTTTAGAGCCTTTTCGAATATCTTTGTTTAGACAAACTAATCCTGATGATGACAATTCTGTGGCTGTCCGCTATGAATTACATCGATTATTTATCGTATCGTAAACTTGCTATGTACCCTTTATTTAAATAGGTGTTTTCAATGTCATAACAATTTTCCCGACTGTACAGATTTTTATCCTCTGTTTGAGGATGCAATGTAACGTAAAAGATCCCCCTTTTAACATGAAAAATATTCCTGCATTTCTCCTTTGAATTTTATTGTCTTAAGTTTAATTTTATGTTTATCACAGTGACTATTTGAAAAAAGGTCATTTTTTGACCGAAACGTCAAACAACGCATAGTACCTGTCATTTTACTAGGGTGTTGGAGCCAATGGTTTTATGTAAAAAAAAATTTTACTTTTTGAAAAATTTACTGGAGTGCGATAAATTTCTTTGAGCTATCACTTTTTTTTTTGATCAGCACCCAAAAGTAAGCCAGCTATCTCCCTCGGAGGCCCACCAGAGATTTCATACCCGGATATTTGTATATTTGGGGGCACCCCCCCGATTCAATGTCTACGGACGTATTTGCCTACAACAAAGGAAGCAAAAGCATCATTGCCCCGATTTAAACCCCAATCTAACTTTTTTTACATATCCCTGCAAAGGAGCCCACACCCGTGAATAGAAATTTCGAAACGTTTGATTTGGTCGGTTCATTGCACTCCCTTGCAGAGTACTACCCCTCTAACCGCATACCAAGAGGGTCGGTCGCATCTACAACCTACCTATTTAAAGCGACGAAATTCTGCAAAAAAAATTGAAGGTATAGAATAAAGCTCATTTGATATTTTTCTCCCAACAAATTTTTAGTATTGGGAGAAATCAATAGGTGACAGGAAAAAGTCGCTACATTCGAAAAACAACTACCTCCACCTTTCTACAGATGAATTTCCACACCAAGAAAGGGGACAAAATCGTGAGTGAACAAAAACATCTTCTAGAAAAACGGGAAAAAGATCCAAGTTCCCCGTGACAAGGCTATCTCAATAAAGAGTTCGTTTGGGGTACCAGAAAACTAATCGAACACTTTCTAGATAAAACGGATTTTTCCGCTCGGGGTCCAGTGGAGAGGACAACAACAGGAAGCCCTCAACCTTTTTTATCCCAAACCAAAAAAAACCTACCGAGGCCGGACCTACTAGGAGGGAAAGGAGGCGTCACAAATTCCCCCACAGTAACAACTCGATCAAGGTGGCAGGCAAACAACTTGGTGATAAATATTTCTTTGCTTTATTACCCCTGGAGCTTAGTGTATTACAAAAAGGCCTGTCTTTTTGTCCTACCCCCCCTCTTGATACTTTTGTTTTACAACAGGAGTTGCACTCTTTCTTTAGGTCATTACGTTTAAAAGCTCATTTTACTAATTCTGAAAGGCATTTAAATGTGACTAACAATAATGATATTTCAATACGTTCTCTAGGTTTGTACAAAAAAAGTTCATTCTGCCCACCACGTACGATCTTCCCCTGTAGAAAATACGTACCCTTTGTTAAGGGGGAAAATTGCGACTATGAAAAAAAATGTCTCTAACATAGAGTTATAAAAACTGACCCTGAGGAATATGGAGCTCTGAAACCCTAAAAAATATTCCACCATAGTGATCAAACGCGGTAAGGGGGGCGCCCAACATAGTCATGAACAAAAAATGACTACAGAAGAAATACAACACAACTCCGATGCATCGCTACGTTCCCCAAATTTAGACCCTGTCTTTAGAATAGAAAAAGAATTTGGGGGACTTGGACCCACTATCTCACAAATAGCATTTTTGAAAAAAAAAAACCCATGATTCCTCATCAATGCCCCCAAAAACCCCTGTTTTCTATATACTACCCAAGATACATAAAAAGGGAGAAAACCCCCGGGGGAGACCTTGGGCATCCACAATTTTTATACTGTCCCCCCCCCCAATTTTTGGAGAAGATTTTCTCTCCTTAATCGTGATACCCCAAAACGTACATACTACACTGGCCCCTTTCTTATCTTTTCTGAACTATTTTAAAAAATACCAGATACTGCTCTTTTGTTTCTTTTTATTATGCAGTTTGTATCGTCAATAGAAATCAAAAAATTTTGGGGCTACCCCCACACTATTTTAAAAAAACTCCCTTTAAAAGGGAGGAAGTGACATTATGGGTTGGATCTTCTTATTAATGTCACGGCCCTCCCCCCCCGGCCCCCCGGGCCGCGGGCGCACCCCTGACCCCTGTCCGGGTTCCCACCGGGGTCGGGTGCCGCCGCTGGGGCCCCGGGACGAGCCGGGGGGCTCACTGCCCGGGACTCACCTAACCTCGCTCTGTGCGTCCCGCCTCTGCCGGCCGGGCGCGCGGCCTGTGTCCAAGGCGCGCGCCGCTCGTTCTCGTGGATTTAAAGGGGCCCGCGCCCGTTAAATTGCAATTGCCTGGCGCTTCCCTACTTAAGGTAGTCCCCTAAAAATCCTTGCTGGATCTAGTTTCCCCGTGCCTTAGCTAAAGCGTTCCCAAAGTGTATTCTCGCCTTTCCGGTACCAGACCTCTTGAGTTTTTGATCAACCCCCTGCCCCTGCCCCCACCTTCCCCCCCTGTCCACGCCCCGAACCTTTTCCGCCGTCCCCGCCGCTGCCCCCGCCCACGACTACGATTCTGGGCTACGATTCTGACCCGGCTGCCACCCCAAGCAAGTCACGTAGGGGGGCGACCTGGTAGCCTCACGCCGCAGCAAACCATCCCCCCCCTTTGCGGCGGGCTCGGGTTAAAAACCGGGGGACTTAGATTTTCCCTTCCCCGGGGTGGCTTAACTTCATCGTTGCGGGGGTCCGGGGTCCACCACCCCGCCTTCGTTAGATCCCAGGACCCCCCCAAGGTGCCTCGCAAACATCGCGGATCTTACGGGGCGATTGTTGCCCCCGCAATCGAAAACAAATCGCACAAAAAAGGTCGCAGTTGGGCCCGCTCACCCCCATGATGCGTCAGCTTCTTGCATCCCGCAGCAGTCTCCGCCCCCCTCTGTGGCTCCGTCTACATCTCAGCCCCTTTTTGGCCCCCCGGGGGACCCAAATTTTTCGGTTTCCCTCTACCCTCCATTTTCCCCGTAAAACCCAAGCCCCTTCCCGGGGGTTTTCGTTACTCATCCCAAAAATGCACGGGGACCCTGAGGGGGAATTTTTTTTCCCTGGGAAGGTCTAAGGTGGCCTTTGGTTGTTCTTTTTTCCCGGGGAAAGGGCCCCCGGGGGTTGGGGAAACCCCCCCCTCTGGGACAGAGGCACCCTGTGATTTGGGGACCAAAAACCCTTTCCCTTTCCAGGAATTCCGAAACCGCTTCGGGGACCCGGGGCACGCGCCTCCTCCGCCAAACCGCCCCCTTTTGGGAGCCCCCCGCCCAGGGCGAGCCTTCTGTGGGACTAGCGGTTCAATTCCGTACCCGGGTTTTTCGGACCCTCGAAGGGAACAATCCCCCGGGCCCTCTTGGCAAACCCTTCAAAAAGGGCCCTTTTCCAGCGGGGAAAAAGGACCTTTGGCAGAAAGAGCCCCCCCGCCCCTCCCAAAAACGAATTAAAAACATCAGCTACTCGTAATTTTGAAAGGGGTTCGCGGAGAGGCAGGAGGACTTCGCCAAGAAAGAAAACCTTGCTCGCCCCCTCGTGGGCGTTTCCCCCCCGGGCTCCAGTGCCCCCAGCTTTTCTCCTTTTTCCATCTCCTCAAACCTCAAAAGGTGGAACCGATGAAAGTGGAGGGGCTCATTTAAAAGGGAGCAAAACAAAACCCCGGCCATCGGCAGAAAGCTATGTCCTCAATTTTTGCGCCAGCCCGACCATTTCCGCAGAGACTTTTCCCCTTCGCCCCTTCACCCGCCGGGGAAACTCCTCACCTAGGGCCGGGGGGGAGGCGGCCCTGGGTGCAGTTTCCTCCTCTCCCCTTCTGATGATCCAGTAAGGACTTCTGATGCGGGTTCCTTCGTTCCGTGTTCTCCCTTCCCTTTGGACTCGGGATTCCCGGGGAATTTCATCTTGGCCTCTTTGGGAAACCCCGGGCCCAGAAGCATACCGAAACCGGCTGGAAAAACCGTGCTAAATCTCTGGGTCGGGTGGGGAGCCCCTTTCACGACCCAAATCCGGTACAAAAACCCGGGCCGGGTGACTTTTTCCTTTTTGGGGGTTTCGCATAAAGAGAAGATTGGGTTCCACGTTCTGCCCCCGGGCTTCCCTGGGCTATCCTCTTGGGCTTCCCTCCCTGAAAGGGCCACCCCCTACGCCTTTTGGGAAGAGGGGCGAAGTCCCTGCTTGGGGACCGGAATCCAGAACCGCTGTTTTGGAGGTCCCCAAGGGCCCGGGTGCCTACCACTTTTTCCGCTCCCGCTTGCCCAAACCTTCCCCGGCCTCCGGGCCGAGTACCGGGACTTTGGGGATGTATTCTCCAAAGGAGGCCGTTTTCGCTCCCCCCACAAGGGCCTTTAAACGACTGCCCTTTTAAAACCCCCTTTCCCCCCAAAAAACCATTCCCCCGCGGGGGAGGGCCAAAACCCACGCCCCCGGCCGGAACTCACCCCAAAGTCCGGCCTAAAATTCTGGAAAAACTGCAAAAAGGGAACCCAACCCCCTAAGTCCCCCCCCCCACCCGGGAGCCGGGTTTTTCTTCGTGCAGAAAAAAGGGGAGGGTTTCCCCTTTTCCGCCAAACAAACTAAGGGTCTAAACAAAATCCCCGGGAAAAAAACCCGCTCCCCCTTTTCCCACTGATCTGGGAGCTTTTTTACCGCTAAAGGGGGCAAGAGTGTTTTCCAATTGGGGAATCAACGTGGGCCTACAACCTAAAAAAAATTTCCCCGAGAAGGGGACAATGAAAACGGCATTAAACACACGAAAAGGGACATTTCGAATATCCAAAATCCCCTTTTGGCTATGCAACCCCCCCCGGCCCCTTTTTCCCCAGGAGTTTTGTAAATTTACGGGTTCCGGGGCCTGCTGAAACACCTGCTTCATTGTAAACCTGGACGATATTTTGTTTTTTTTCCTCCTACATACGGCCCCCCGGGAAGAAAAGTACCCCAAAACCCCCTGCAACCCCTGCGGGAAAACCGACGGGTATCCCCAAACGGAAAGTGGGGGGCCCACCAGGCCAGTTTTTCCTTTTCCCTGGGGTAAAATTGCCCTCTATCGAGGTCTTCAATGGATCCTCGAAACTCTCAGCGATCCTAAAAGGGCCGCGCCCGTCGGCCCCGGGGCGTTTTAAACCTTTCTGGTTTCCCGCCAACTACTACCGCAGTTTTTTCCCCACTTTTCTACGGAAAGGGGCTCCCATTGGGGCTCTCCCCCCGGGAAGAACGTTTAACCCTTTAATGCTGGCCCCCATCTCCCGAGGAACCCTTCTCCCAAATTAAAGTCCCCTTTCTCCTCCGCCCCTTTTTGGTCCGTCCGGACCCCTGAGAGACCCTTCAGCCTGGGGGTAAATCCCCTCTTCCGTGGGAGCAGGGGGGGTCCGGGACCCAGAAGGGCCCTAAAGGAAAAAACCTTCAAAATGGGGTTTTCTTTTCTAAAACTTCTCTTCGGCAAAAACGAAACTACGCCATTGGAGATGGGGAAGCTGTTGGCCTTTAAAAAGGGCCCCGGGGGGTGGCACATCTTTTGGGGGGACCCTCGACATCCTATTGACTCTTTTTCAGACCCTAAAAATTTTCAATACCTACAGACGGCCAGCACTAAAACCTCGCCACCCCGGGGGTCTCTTTTTTTTTTCTCGTTTTTATTTTAAGATCCACTTTTTACCGGCCCAAAAAAAATCAAAACGGTATCCCTCTCCCTTTTTTCTTACGTTAACCCGGGGAGGAACCCTTCCCCACAAAAACATCGCCCCCCGAACGACTGGTCCCGTGGCCCCGGGGGGACTCCGCAGCGTTCCTTTCCCGCCCAAAACCCATGTGCGCCCCGCACTCAGGAGGAAAATTTTGGTTGGGGGGAAGCTCTCTTCTGGCCGCCCTCCCGGGGTTCGAAAATTCCCCCGCTCTCATCTCACGCACCCCACTTGGCCAACCCCCGCTCCAAACGCAAAGGGCTTTTTTCATCCTGCAACCACAATTGCCCAAAACAAGGTTTCCCGCCATAGCCCGCTGGCCCCTTATCCCCTGCCCCCCATTCCAGAAAACTCCATGGGGCCCCACCTAGGCATGGACTTTATCACCAAACCCCCTCCTTCGTCGGGAAACCCCCGGTCTCCCGGGGTTTTCAATGACCGTTTTTTTTTAAAAAAGTCCCCCTTTTTTGGCCCTTCCTGGGCTTCCTTTCTGCTTCCCCCCAAATTTTTAGGGTACTTTTACCACACATCTTTTTGTCTACAAAGGGTTTCCCTTTCCCATCCCTCTCCCACCAAAGGGGCCCATTTTTTCTCCAAATTTTTGGCGTGCTCTGGTTTTCCCGGTTTTCAGATCAAGCTGGATTTTTTTTTTTCCCCCCATATCATTTCCCCGACGAATGGGCAGGTGAAAGGGGTAAACCCCAAAAAATTGGAGAGTACTACACACTTCGGTTTCCCAAAGAAGTCAACTGGGCCGGTTGCAAACCCTTGGGGAAGTTTTTCTTATAATCTCGGGACCCGAATACTGGCCCCTTCTTTCCCCCTGTGGTCTAAGGGCCCCACCCACGCCCTCCCCTTCCCCTGGCTTCCTCCTCCGGGTCCCCGCCTGGCAATCAGGGTTTAGGAATCAAACCATTTGGGGAGAACCCCCACAACCTTTTCCAGGCTTCTGCCCGTATAAGACCCAGGGGAAAAGAAGAGGAGAAAATTTTCCCCCACGTTTCCCCCCAGGGGATAGGGGGTGGCTCTCCTAGGGACATACGCCTCAAAATTCCCTTTTTTAAATGGGTCCCCCCGTTTCTGGGAAAAATTCAGAATTTCCCGCGCCCAAAAGAAACCCGGGTCCCATAAACTCTTTTCCTGCCTCCATCTTCCCGGGGGCCCCAACGCCTTTCATGTTTCCCTCCCGAAACCTCTGGGCCCTTAACCGTTTTTCCCCGAGGGGCCTCCAACCCGATGCTAGAATCCCCGGGTGTTTTGAATAAGGGCATCCTGGACATGAAATCGTCAGGGGAAAACGATTATTTTCTTTTCGATTGGAGGGGTTTTGGCCCCCAAGAGAGTTTCCGGGGAACCGGTCCCCCAAAATCCCCAATCCAAAAACCCTTTTCCAAAAATTTCCCCAGCCTAAAAAGAGGGGGGACCTAAGGGGGGGTTTTTTTTCACGGCCCCCCTGCTCCCCCCCCCCGCGGGCCGCGGGGCACCCGTGCCCCCCGTCCCCGGGTGCCCACCGGGGGGGGGTGCCCCCCGCTGGCCGCGGGCGAGCCCGGGGGGTGCAACTGCCAGGGACTCACCTAACCCGTCCATGGCCGTTCCGCGCCCCCTGCCGGCCGGGGCCCGCCCCCGTGCCTGTGCCTAAGGCCCCCACGCGCGCTTTGTTTCCGGGGATTTAAAGGGGCCCGCGCCCCGTTAAAATTTGGGTAATTGCCTTGGGGGCTTCTCCCCATTAAGGGGACGTCCCACTAACACCCTTGCTGGAAACTAAAGTTGCCTCGTGCCCTTTTGCTAAAACGTTCCCAAAGTGTATTTTTTCGCCTTTTCCTGTACCCCCCTCCCTTTCTACGGGTTTTGACTCCGAAACCCCCCCGCCTGCCCCGACCTTCCTCCTGTCCCCAAAACCACGAACCTTTTCCGGCCCGTCCCTGACCTGCTCCCCCACCCACTACAGTTCCGGCCCAAAGATTCTGCACCTCGGCCTTTCCACCGCAAGGGAAGTCCTCAGGGGGGACGACCTGGTTAAACCTCACCCGCAAACCAAATCCATCCCCTTTGCGGCGGGCTTTTGGGGAAAAAACCCGGGGGCTACTTAGATTCCGTTCCCCCGCGTGGGGGTTTAAATACCATCGCTTTTCGGGGGTTTCCCGGGGGAACCCCTTTCCCACCCTTAAAATTAATCCTGGAAAAAAAAGCTATTTTTTTTTTTTGGGGGCACGTTTTATGCCCCAAAGAGGAGCACCGCAAAGGGCCCCAAATATGGGGGCCAAACCCTTAAAGCCAACGCGTATATGGCGCACTTTGAAGAAACCCACATATACCAGAATACACTATTTAAACAACATGTCAAACTATGGAAACGCTACATAGACGACATATTCTGTATATGGGAGGGCAGTGTATCTTCACTACAGGAATTCACTTTATGGCTTAACTCCATCTGGCCAGAGTTGCAATTTACCATACAATTTGATCAACACCAATTAAACTTCCTTGATACACTGATAGTCAGAAACCCAGATAACACCATTAAAACGGATATTTTCACCAAACCTACAGATAGGAACAATTTGCTCCATTATAAAAGCTGCCATCCCGTTCACGTCAAAAAAGCACTACCGAAATCACAAATAATGCGAGTTCAAAGAATTGTGTCTGATCCCACATTGCAATCTATACGTCAACAAGAGATGACAAACAAATTCCGTATAAGAGGTTATCCAGAGAATATGCTCAGCTGTGTACCTCACACTAGGAGACAAGAGGGCCCTAATCCTATACGTCTACCCTTTGTGAATACACACCACCCCCGGATGCTGGGAATACACCAAATAATCAGGAAGCATTGGCATATCCTTAGCAATTCCTACCCAGGAATAGAGGCCTTCCAAAACCCAGTGCTCATTTGCTCTAAAAGACCGAAGAATATAAGAGATGCACTAGTCAGAGCAGATATAGGCTCACAAAAGAGGGAGTCAATACAATCCAGCTTTTCATCCCCCAGACATGGAACATACCCTTGCCTTCATTGCTGTCATTGCTCAAGTGTCATCAAAGGTGACACCTTGAGACATCCCATGACAGGTAAGAAAATAGACCTGAGAGGCCTCTTTACATGTGACAGCTCATATGTAGTGTACGCAATCAAGTGCCCATGTGGCTTACTGTATATAGGGGAAACGGCCCAGCGCATGAAGGACAGATTGTCAAGCCATAAATCCACTATTCGTTGTGGAAAAACCTGGCTCCCTATTCCCCACCATTTTCAGTCAGCAGGACACAACATAGCCCAACTGAGATTCCAAATACTCGAGCAAGTTAAACGACCACGACGAGGTGGCAACCATTTGAAATTGTTGAAAGAACGTGAATCCTTCTGGATTCACAAACTAAACACACTGCATCCTAATGGACTCAATAGAGAATGCGACTTTTTATTTGCATGATTCAGATTTTTATAATTTTTTACTAACTCAATTTTCTCCTTTTTTACAGCAATAATAGAACAGAATGAAACAGGGTGAGATTCTTCATGGAGGCTCCATTTATGTTCTTCTTTTTTCTTCTCCCCTTTTCTCTTTTCTCTCCCTTTTCTCTCCTTGTGTTCCTTCAACCAACCCCCCCCCTCTCACCGCTTCCGTCCTTTCTTTTCTTCCTCCCCTATTCTTGTCTTTACAATGTAATATGTTGCTTAGTGTCCCCCCCCCTTCTTTCTTGTTATTTTACAGTGTTTCTTTCTAGTATCTACTGCATCTTAATAGTTGCATTTATTTCCGATTTATCTTCCTTTTTCTCCTTTTTTTCTCTCTTTTCTTTTATGCATCATGGATTACAATATTTTTTCCTTTTCCCTCCCCCTTTTTTCTTTCTTTTTTCTCTTCTTTCCAGTATTCACTGCACCTTAGTAGGTCTATTCACTCTCCCTTTTTCAACACCCCCTCTTTTCTTTCCTTTTCTTCCCCCTTTTTTCCTCTTCACCCGTTTTTTTTCCATATTCCACATCTCCTGATTCTTTTCCCTATATGATTTGTACCTTCCTTTATATTCCTAGTCCCCGGTTCACACTTTCCACGTCTGTATACATTTTCCTTACTTCCATTCTTTCTTTACAGTCCCTGTTATCTACATCGCGACGCAGTGCTTCTGCGCATGCGTCACTGCCCTCACCCACACTAGACCCCTAGTACCGTCTGCGCACGCGCCATCCCGGGCGCATCATACGCTATCCACAGCACGTCATTTCCTGTCTCGCCACGGACACCCCTGGCGCCTGGATTTCAGCCCAGGACTATTTAAACCCTGTCTCAAGCCCGCAAGTATCACCTGGCTCCTATTTCACAAGGGCGGTTTGCCCATTTACCCTACTCATCTCCAGTCTCTTCCTATGGGAAAGGTAACCTTTTTTTTTCTTCTCTCTGTTTAGGCATAACAGTTTTTTGGCTAGCTATTTACGCTTAATCCTATAAAAACAAGCATACCTCTATTGGATCCCTAATTTTATTGTCTCATGGGGTTTCTATATATTGCTATATATGTATATACATATCGATATATACAAATCTTACACATTATTTTTTAGAGACCCTTTGTGAAAAATCTTTGTTTAGACAAACTCAATCTCTGATGATGACCAAATTTTTCTGGGTGTCCGCTATGAAAATTTCATCAGATTAATTTTTACCTATCGTACACTTGCAAAATTACCTTCACTTGAACTAGGTGTTTGTCACATGTCATAATCTAATTAATCCAACTGTTACAATTTGATCCTCTGTTTGAGTGATGCAATTAACGTAATGTATCCCTAATGTAACAAAGAATATACTCTCTGCATTTCTCCCTTGTAATTTTATTGTACTTACGTTATAAATTTTATGTTTATCTACATGACTATTTGAGAAAGGTCAGTTTGACCGAAACGTCAAACAAAGCACTAGTCACCTGTCACTTTACCTAAAGGTGTTGAGAGCCAATGGTTTATATGTAAATAAAAATTTCACTTTTTGCAAAATTTACTGGAGTGCGATCAATTTCTTCTGAGACTATCACTTGTTTTTTGATCAGCACCCAAAAGTAAGCACAGCTATCGCTCACTCAGAGTGCCGACCAGAGATTTCATACCCGAATATTGCCATGATATCATTTAGGTGGCATGCCTTTTTCTATGGTGCCCATACTCTTAATGTACACAATGTCACCTTTCTTGTAGATGCGCATGTATGTTGACAAAGGCCGAGGGCCACTGACCGTAGAACTGCCCTATTTTCACCCCTGGCACCCCTTTCACAATAGCCTGACCACAAAACCAGCAGAAATGCCCATATGGACACAGAGAGTAAAATTAGCAGGAAGAAATGAGTATTTGAAACAAGATTTATTTGGATAGAACCTTGAATATCGCTGTCTTTTTCAGCTACTTGACCCCAAAAGCAGCAAAAATTACCTTTTCAATACATAAAATTAGCCAGAATAAAAGAGTTTTTTAAAAAACTCTTTTTGGGAATATTACCTGGTGGATTATAGCTGTTTTTTTTTTTATAGCAACCTGACCCTAAAAGCTGGAAAAATGACCTCTCGGCCACTTTTAAACATTGTGAAGAAGAAATGGCTGTTAGAAACAACAATTTTTACAATAGGACCTGGATTATAGTTGTTTTTTTACAGCACCATTACACTGCTTAAAATTTTCATGAAGAAATGAGTAAATGGAATAAGTTTTTTTCATGAAACCGGGTACAATTGGTGTCTTTTACAGTCTCCTCAACGCAAAACCAGCAAAATGACCTTTTGGACACTCTGAATACAATTTGCATTAAGAAATGAGCATTTAAAAAAAAAAAGAAAAAAGGAACTTCCGGTTCCGGCGCTGCCGAGTGAGGATGTGAGGCGCTGAGCTCCTCGCGCCCGCCAGCCGCTTACCCGCTGTAGCTGCACATCGCAGCGCCCATCTGCCTTATAAACCCCGCGGAGGCACCCCGGACCGTACCGGGCACCCTGCCGGATGGAGCGGTACGTCCTCAGGAGTACACCGCGGCCCCGAGACTCCTGTGCGCCACCTGAGGTAGAATCCAAGATGGCGCCTGACCCGCGCCCGCAGCCGGTGATCCAGGAAGCAGCCCCTGATGATTCATATATCCACGGCAGCGATGGAAAAGATGCAGACAGCCTGGAAAGTACAGCCATACCCCCGGCCCCAGAGCACACTAGCCCAGCTAGTGTACACCCACCTGCAGAGGGGAACATGGCAACGGCCATAGATTATAAGAGACTAGCACTGAAGGTGGCCAGACAGATAGCACCTGATTTACAGGCGGCCCTCGAGTCCACGGTGCAGGCATCTTTGTTTAAACTTCAGCAAGAAGTACAAGCCCACTCCTTTCAGTTGACAGAGCTGGAGATGAGGGTGAATGACTTAGAGACTGACAATAGTACCCTCCAAGCTAGGCTCAAACTATGCGCTCAGGCCCAGCTCACACAACAGGAGCGCATAGAAGACCTGGAGAATCGCTCCAAGCGGAGTAATTTAAGAATGGTGGGGCTCTCCGAAACTTTTAAGCAGAAGGATCTTCAAAAACTATGCCAAGAAGAACTACCAAGGGCCCTGGGCATAAGACACCCCTGTCGCATTGAACGGGTACATAGAATAGGACCGGATGACAGTCACTTACAGCCATCTGCCTCACGTACTAGGCAAAAATGTCGCACAGTAATCATGAAATTTCTGGATTACAACGACAAAACGGAGGTCCTGAGAGCATACCGTAAACAGGGTCCTCCTCTACTATTTGGAGAACACAAACTGCTCCTATTCGAGGACTTTTCGGCGGAGGTCTCGCAAAGAAGAAGGGCCTTCAGCAAGCTTTGCACCATGCTATTTCAAAAAAAGATTCGTTTTCAACTGGTATATCCGGCCACCTTGAAAGTTCAGGATCCAAATGGGCCACCCAGAATGTTCACCTCGCCTGGGGAGGCAGAGACTAAGTTACATGATGTGTTGAACATTCGCTCCCCTACTGGCTCTACCCGTCCCAAACACATGGAGGAGAACTTAAGATCGGATGCTGTGAACGTGAGCAGAAAAAAGAAGGAGGCTAATTGGACACGTGCGCCGTCTCCCCCGCTCTCTCCCTCAGCACCGAAGGACCGTCGCTCACCCAGAAGGGGATCGCAACAGGACTCGCGGTAACGAGTGTCTGACCAGGATTCCTAGGAACAGGAGAGCTGGTGAGATCCAACCTTTATGGAGTCTTTAAAAACAAAAACTTTTCTTCTTTTTTTTTTTAACATTATTTTTATTAACGTTTTAAAAGTAATAAGTACAAACAATAGCCCCAACGTGGGGGACAATAAAGGAAAATCTGGGGAGGGAAAGGGAAAGGGGGGAGGGGAGGGTAGGAAGCGGGTGGGAGAGGATGTGCATAATAAATGTAGACAAGCATATATCACCTTCAAATATGCAATTCTGAACATAGGAAGAGAAATTACAATTGTCCATTGTAAGATGTCATTAGCGGCAGATAGGTCATAGAACAGAATGACGAAACGTAAACCTATGTAGGGCAAAAGCCACAAAACAGCACCAAAATCGGGTTTAGGCCCGAATGGTTCCTCTCCAAAGGGTTTAGCTTGCTCAAGTATGGGGTCTAGAGCATCCTAGCAAGAGAAAAGAGAAGGAGGGGTGGGGGGAGGGAGGAGAAGAAAAAAAAAAAAAAAAGGGGGGCGAAGGGAGGGAAAAGTATCCAGGGGTGCGCGGGCCCCCCCACCAATAAAGGCGAATGGAGTAGTGACAGCAATCGAATGTCAATCTCCGCTTAGCGGGGTGATAGGTTATCCATTATAGGGGGGGTTGACCTCCAGCTACACACTCCAAATACCAAGTGGTATATTGGAAGCAGGAGCGTATGCGAGTTTTTATATGATCAGGAAGGATATTAATTATGGGCTGCCAAGTTAAGAAGAATCTTTCGACTCTTGATTCTTTCTGTAAAGAGGCGTCCACCCAATCCATGCGTAATAGAAAGGATAACTTTTCTAAGAAGAGTCGCAGAGTTGGATGAGTAGGACCTATCCACGTTTGGAGTATGGTTTTACACGCAGCTGCAGAGATGCACGCTAGTAATTTTTTGGTGTGAGATGGGATTTGTAAGCTGTGGTTCAAAATTCCAAAAAGAGCCCACACCGGCGAGAAGGGAACGTCAAGCAATATGTGAGTTTGAATAAAGCGGTATATTCTCTTCCAGAAGGATTGACTAACTGAACAACTCCAGAAACAATGAAAGAGATCCGCGATGCTCTCCCCGCATCTGGTACAGGCCGGTGAGGGGGCACCTCCCATCAAGAAGTTGCGATGTGGAGATATGTAGCCACGGTGTAGAATTTTTAGAGACATCTCCCAATAGGAGATACTAGGGATATGTTTAGTTAACCTGAAATGAGCCGCTAGTAGGTCTTCAATTTGTAAGTTTGGAATGTCAACGATCCACCGGCTAGGACCCGTGGGCCTAGACTCATAATCCAACAGCGATCGAAGAGATGAGTAAAACTTAGAAATGTGCCCTCGCGGGCAGGGGACTCTGGAGAGTAAACCAAGAATTGTGTCTTCCCATGGCAGCTGCCCCAGAGACCTAATCACCAACTGCGCATAGCTTTGTAGTTGTAGAAAGTGGAAAGGATGTGGGCCTATAAAATCAAATTTAGTGCAAAGTTGGTTAAAGGACAGCAGCCTCCTTTCCTGAACATCTACCAGGTCTCCTACTCTAGAGAGGCCCCTATCTGACCAATATTTAACAATTGGATGAGGCTTGCCATTCTGGAAGGCGGGATTATGTAGAAATCTGAGTCCTAGGGAAAACTCCGCTGATAGACCCTGTTGTCTACGAATGGCACGCCATGTCTTCCAGGAAGTCATAAACAAAGGGTTCTCTCTAATCTCCTGAGGTAGGGCACCATACGTAAGATGCAGGAGGTTCGTCAAGGAGATAGAGGGGTACAATTGCGCCTCCAGCTCTCCTGGCGTGAAACTATTTGATCCAGTTATCCAGTCTTGCAGAACACACATATTGGCAGCAAGATTGTAGAGTCTAAGATTTGGAAAATTGAGCCCACCATGGGACCTAGGCTGGCGTAATACTATATAAGGGACGCGAGGGCGTTTACTACTCCAAATAAAGGAGGCAAAACTTTTCTTCTTTTCTGGCTTGTCAGACAGACAGACACTGGTGGCCGCTGCACAAACATGCAGTGACGTTGTTCGCTCTGCTAAATGTACTGTGCCTACTAAGCCTTGCAGTGCCTGATTCTGATTTAGATAAGGTGTTCTTTACATATTCTAGCTTATAAGCTGGCGGGAAAGATAGACAGACTCTGAGATTTATTGAGAGCTTCTTTCCCCGCCGGACAGAAAAAAGGAAGTCCCACTAACGCATTAGGAAAGGTGGGAACTGGGGCGCTTCTCCCATCCCCACCTTCAGCTTTCCTTAAGCGTTAAATACAACAGTGATTCGCGCAGAAGTGCCATGGGGCGCAGTTGCTATTTTGTTTGCTATTTGTGAAGTTTACAGTGGCGTGCTCCCCCTGGGTCATTACCTCTCTTCTGGATTGCATAATAATAATAATCTTTATTTCTATAGCGCCAACATATTCCGCAGCACTTTACAAATTCAAGGGTAAACATACAGTCATTACACATTAAAAGTACTTACAAATGAGACACAAGGTGTGAGGGCCCTGCTCGTGAGAGCTTACAATCTATTAGGGTGTATGGGTGAAACATACGGTAAGAAGTGCCAAGTTTACAATGGTCCGGCCATGTTTCATAAATAGGGGGTGGTTTACATGAAAAATGGATGAACCTGCCACCCAGACTGTACATCTATATGCAGATAAGTGCCTGTGAGGGCCCAAGTGCAGGGAGTGACGAGGTGTGTGATAGCATTAGGGATCTTGGTGGGCCAGACCGAGAAGATGTATTTTCAGGGCCCTCTTAAAACTGTGAGGGTTGTGAATGTGCCTGATCGCCCGCGGTAGCATATTCCAGAGAATTGGTGCCGCACGTGTGAAATCTTGTAGACGGGCATGGGAGGTTCGGATGATTGAGGAATGTAGTCTGATATCATCAGCAGAGCGGAGAGCACGGGTAGGGCGGTAGACAGAGACTAGGGAGGAGATGTAGGGAGGAGCAGCGCTGTGGAGAGCTTTATGGGTGAGAGTGCTGAGTTTATACTGTATCCTGTACTGCATGGGCAACCAGTGCAGTGACTGACACAGGGTAGAGGCATCAGTATAGCGGCTGGAGAGAAAGACAAGCCTGGCTGCTGCATTCTGGACAGATTGGAGAGGGGAGAGTTTGCAGAGAGGGAGACCGATAAGCAAGGAGTTGCAGTAGTCAAGACGAGAAAGAATAAGAGCAGTAATGAGAGTTTGAGTCGTTTCCACATCTGTGATGCTTTGTGCTGCCCTGCCGCCTCCCACTTGCCGTGGGGGATTCATACCCTCCAGGCCCCCATACCATCCGCATGACACCCCAACATGCGAGTGATATCCTGGGATAAAAAGGGGCTCCGATCCACAAACAAAAGGATGAAATTACTGCGAAATTTAAGACGACTCCGTGCTGACGCTGCCTTTCTCCAGGAGTTTCACTTAAATGGGGAGGACATCGGGCGGATGGAGAAGCTTTGGGTGGGTCATGTCTTTGGGTCCCCTTCGGTAAATAGTAAGGCTGGAGTCATCACCCTAATTCACAAAAATTTTCCCTTTGAGTTCATCTCTCACACGCACGATGGGGAGGGTAGAATTTCGCATTTAACCATTAAGTGGGGAGGGAAAGAGATTAGTCTTTACAATGTATATGGACCCAACACACAAAGCAGCACGTTCTTCCGAGATTTAGGAGACAGGATTAGGGCCGACACATGTAATATACAGAAAAGTGGGAAAAAATTACTCAAAAAAAACTGAAACATGGCCATACTCACTGCTAGAAAAAGCTGAGATGAGTCTAAACACAGCACAGAGGCAGCACACCCCCCCATGCTATTAAAGAAAAATACCCAGGTGCAGCTGATGGGTGGTAACCCATTCATCTCTCCACTAGGTGGACAGAAAGCTGCACCTTAAATTGACATCTATTCACATAGCATGCAAAAAAGCCACAGTACCATACGTTGGGAAACTATACAGATACAAAAATACCCGTAAGACAGCTGCTCGCACACCTTCCATGCATGAGGGGGGCGGCTGCTGGTATTCTACTTGCATCCAGTCCCCAGTACTGTTGGGCAAAAAAACTATTTTCACATACTGGAAAAATATCAAATATGAGGTATTGGTTAACATAATGGCCACTATATTGTAAGCCTCCAAGCCCCTTCACGGCTCCTCATCTATTGGAGGTCCCTACACTCCCTTAAAATCACAAAATATACAGAAAAGTGGGAAAAAATTACTCAAAAAACCAGAAACATGGCCATACTCACTGCTAGAAAAAGCTGAGATGAGTCTAAACACAGCACAGAGGCAGCACACACCCCCATGCTATTAAAGAAAAATACCCAGGTGCAGCTGATGGGTGGTAACACATGTAATACCCAGATCGTAGGAGGAGACATGAACCTTGTTATGGACCCCGCAGAGGATAGGAAGAAAGAACCCCCTTCACAAAACTCAAATCCAGCCTCGCAGAGGAGAGAGAGTAGAGCTTTAGCTCACATGCTGGAAATGACCAACTTACACGATTGCTGGAGAGGGAGAAACCCTGATGGTAGGGAATTCACATATTATTCCCCTGTCCATCAATCCTGGTCCAGATTGGACTACCTTCTAGTGTCAGAAACTTTATGCAGCCGAGTGGATAATGCTCAGATCTTGGACATACTCTTATCTGATCACACCCCAATTGCACTAGAAATAGTGGAGGAATCCCCTAGGGGGACAGATTTCATCTGGAAATTCCGGCCCTATTTGGCCAAGACTGAATATTTCAGGGATATGATCAAGGGTTGGAGGTTGGAATATGAGGCCAATAATGCAGCCCATCGATCGGATCCTTCCTTATACTGGGCGACATTTAAAGCGGTTTTGAGGGGCAAGATCATAGCACATACCTCCTTGTACAAGCGTAAACTGGCCACGTCTTATAAGGGGGCTTCGGAGGAAGTGAGGTCCACTTATAAAACATTTCAACAAAATGGTTCAGCTGAGAACAGGATGAGATGGGAGACTGCCAAAAGAAACTTTGATATCTGGGCGGAACGTAGGAGGAGCTTCATCGCTCTCACCTGCAGTCCACACTGATTCTCTTGGACGCTTCTATGCTTCCCTTTATTCCGCCGGCCCTTACAATGGGGAGGAAGAGGGAAGGAAATTTATTTCAAAACTAAAATTGCCATACCTGTCAGACCCGCAAAGAGAACTTCTAAACTCTGAGATATCTGAACAGGAAGTGCGCAATGCTATAAGGCAATTAAAACCTGGCAAGGCTCCTGGCCCTGACGGCTATTCAGGAGAAATGTACAAGACTTTGATAGATCAGGTGGGCCCCGACCCTCACACAGTATTATAACTTAGTTCTGCGAGAGGGGTATATCAGACCAGAATCAAAAATGGCCTTTATAAAGGTCATACCCAAGAAGGGGAAGGACCCCCTCCTCCCAGCCTCGTATAGGCCCATATCACTTATAGATGTGGACCAGAAACTGCTATCAAAAATAATGGCAGACCGCTTGGCAGAGCTAATGCCGTTCCTAGTGGGTCTCTCACAGAAGGGCTGTTGGGAGGTCAGCTGTTGGAAATCTTAGGAAAGTCTTGGCTGTAATGGATAGAACACAGAATACCCCACCTCGAGAGAACATCCTGTCTTAGTGGCCTTAAAATAGAAAAGGCCTTCAAAAACAATAGTTCGAGGGAGAGAGTTAGGCTTTAGCACATGCTGGGAATTACCAACTTTTCGACTTTGCTGGAAGGGAGATAACTGACGGTAGGAATCACATATATTCCGGTCATCAATCCTGGTTCATTGGACTACCTTCTAGTGTCAACATTTATGCAACGATAATAAGCCAGATCTATGGACATGCTCTTATCTATCACACCTCCAATTGCACTAGAATTGTGATCTGAATCCCCTAGGACAGATTTATCTGGAAATTCCACTCCTATTTGGCCAGACTGAATTCTAGGAATGTCAAGGGTTGTAGTACAAGATGAGCCAATAATGCGCCATCGATCAGATCTTCCTTAACGGGCAACATTTAAAGTCGGTTTGAGGGCAGATCATACGCCATACGTCTTTGTACAAGCTACTGGCCAGCTTATAAGGGGGCTTCGAGGAAGTGAGGTACTTATAAAACATTCACAAAAGGTTCACTTAACAGATTAGATTGGAGACTGCCAAAAGAAATTTGATCTGGGCAGAAACGTAAGGGGAGCTATACGCTCTCACCCAGCCACACTGATTCTCGTCATCTATGCTTCCTTTATTCCTGCCGGAAGTCAACCTATAGGTGAGAAGACAGGAATTAATTTCAAATATAAAGCCATACCTGTCCCAACCAAGAACTCAAAATGAATATCTAACAGGAAGCGCAATGAATAAGGCATTAAAACCTGCAAGCTCACTGCCCATGACGGGTAATTCAGGAAATTACAAGATTTTGATGATTCAGGTTGCCCCGACCCTACACAGATTTAACTTATTTGCGAGAGGGTTAAAGTAGTACCAAACAAAAATGCCTTATAAAGGTCATACCCAAAAGGGGAAGGACCCCAAATCCACCAGCCCGATAGCCCAAATCACATTCCAGATGTGACAGAAACTGCTATCATAAAATAATGGCATGCACGACTTGCGACTAATCGTTCCAGTGTCTTGTCACAAAAGGCATTTGGGAGTCAGCTGGTTGGAAGTCTTAGGAAATCTTGCTGTACATAGAATAGATCCAGAACCTCACACCCCACACCCTGAGAACAACTGTCGTAGTGGCCTTAGATCAAAAGGCATTTGCAAGTATCGAGCGAGTGGCATTGGCTGGTCTTAATACTTGGGATTTCGGGAGCTTTCTGACTTTATTACACGTCCTCTAATCCAGAAGCACGGGACATCACCTGTTTATTCTTCACAATACCTTTGCAAAGGACCGCAGGTACTGCTTTATCACCACCTCTTTTTGATTCTGCTCTTGAACCGGCTAGATTCTGGAGTACTCAGCCTTCCAGAACAAAGTTAGTACTCCAAGAGTCAAATACAACCTGTTCAGATACTTGATTCTATTCATGTCGACTGACCTTTGACAAATCCACGTCTTTGACCCTCGGCTAAGTTGGGAGCAATCTGCTATAAGGTTAATCAACTAAATCGACTTTTAAGTCTAGGACTAATCCCAAAAAGCAATCAGGCAGAAGCCGGGTATAGATCATCGCCATCGCCCTATTCACAACTCTTAACCTGGAATTCAACATAGGTAGAAACCCCGGATACCATTTATAGGTAAACTTCCACAATCATCAACAAGATCTCTCAGACTAATCGCTGGAGCATTCTGACCACTGTCATGCGGAATGTCAGGCTATAAAAATGTTCAGTTTCCCCAAACTGCTTTACCCCCTTCAGACCCTTCCATTTCTCCTAAAGCACTCCGACATAAACCGAGTCAATTCGATATTCTCGAAATGTATCTGGGCTGGCAAAAAACCCCGTATAGCTCTTAAAAAACTGATGTTACCGACTTCAAGAGGAGAGTTAAACCTTCCGGATATTAGGGGCTATAACCTGGCGTGCCTGACACGCCATGTTGTAGATTGGTCGGGAGGTCTCAATCGTTACTCCAATTGGGAGTTGGAGAAAGAGCTGATGCGCCCTTGACATCCACATGCTCTCCTACATACTAAGTACTCAAACTTGCCATCCTCGATTAAATCTTCTGTTATCCTTCGAGATACAATCGTAGTATGGAAGGAGATCCGGAAACAATTGGGCCTCCTCTTCTTGATTTCTAAGGGTATGCCTATCTGGGATCACCCCGATTTCACTCTAGGCCAATCTAACCCAATGTTCGCAAAATGGAGGGAGGGTGGTCTGGAAGTAGCGGGTCAGCTTTTGCATGATAAGGAGCAGAGGTGGCTGACGCCCTCAGAAATTATGGTAAAGTTCTCTCTACCTACTTCGCAAATGCTGGCCGCTTATCAATTATATTACTTCTGTGCCTCTAGATTGAAAGATGTCTCCAAAGAAACCTCCCTTAACATTTACGATACATTTATAGACTCCAATAAGGAGAATTGTAGACTCTCCGGGTTGTATGAGGTCATGAGAGGTTGCACCTCGAACCGCACAGAGTCACATGCTTTCCAATTTTGGGCTCGACGTCTAAAAGATGATCAACTACCAGAGAAAATAGTGCAGGGGTTGGCAGCGGTTAGAAAACACATTGTCTGTGCCAATTGGGGAGAGTCACATTTCAAAATTGTACATAATGCCATCTATGGATTTAACCTGCCCCCCACTCAAAACTTTCCTAATAGGCTACAACATTGCCCTAAGTGTGGGTTGCATAGATACGACCTATGGCATGGCCTTTGGGAATGTGCCCATACTCAGGTCTATTGGGACAGTTTTGTGACCTACATTAAGGTACACTTTAATGTACTTCTGGAGAAGTGCTACGACCTTCTCGTATTTCACTGCCCTAGACCACCCGAAGATGGGGAGGAAGGTACGCTCAACGATGTCCAAAGAATCCCAGCAGTTATTCATATAGCGATCCTGGTAGCAAAACGTTGCTTACTTACCTTCTGGATTAAACCCTCTCTACCTCCAATTTCCATGATCGCAGAACAAATGAAGATATACTTAGTTGCAGACAAACTTAAAACTGAGAGGTGTAAGGAAATTCGTACTGAGGGATTCTTCAAACGCTGGCGCTCTTTCATAGAATCTAATTTCTCGGACAGAGAAGTTAGGGCACTGATGCAAACATTCCAGTACACTGGCTGGTATTGCAGAGATGGAATAGATGGATCCTTGGGCAGGCTGAAAATATGATTAAGTCAACCGGAGGGAGAGGGTTGACCCACTGTGAATCACATGCATTGACGATAGATATGGTGCTCTGGAATCTGGGGACTTACATACGCCACTGATAAGTTCTGAAAATGTTCTATTTCTTTAATAACTTAAGTTATCGCTGTTTATGTGTTTATGTTCTATTTAATTACCTTCTCTATAGAGGACCTAGACACTTGACACACTGTTACTCTTGGAAGCGAGACTTACGAACTTAAGGTGATATACCACCGGAAGGAACCAGAATTCCAAGAACTGTTCTTTGAAATTACTCTAACCTGACATTGTAAACTGTCGTTATGTATGGTTTTGTAAGTTTTGCATGGAAAAATTCAATAAATATTTGTTTAAAAAAAAAAATTCAAGAGGACCAATTATTTTAGAAGAGGAATGTGAAGTAAACCCGCAACTAAAAGGTGACCATGGCAAAAAGAGCCACAACATCATCAGAGATCCACGCCTGATTCATCTTGATAAAAGTCAAACGATCCACATTCTCAGTGGAAAGCCGGATATGTTTGTCTGTAATGACTCCTCCAGCTTTGCTGAAGGTCCGCTGGTGACGCTGGCTGCCGGGCAGGACAACACCTCCAAGCTCGGGCCATTCATCCATTTTAAATACCCAGAAGTCGATTGGGTCCAGAACATGTCCAAAAACATCGGTGTTGAGCCACAGGTAGTCATGAACCATGGACTTAAGGCGATCTCTGTGTGTCTGATTTGTGCCCCGCATTAGAGGCGTTGGTGAAGTGGTAAATAAGGATTGCCACCCATTAGGCTTCTGCCACCTTGCCTGCTGCTGCCGCTACTTGGCACTCTACTGCTATCACGTTGCTGACGTTGTTCCACCGCGACATTAGAACGTGAAGCAGACGCAACAGATGTCTCCAGTTGATCAATAAGCACGGTCTCAAATTGCTGCATTCTACTGTCAATTTGTGTGGGTGGAAGGAATGTGCCGGCTTTCACTTTGTAATCTGGATCGAGGAGGGTGTCCACCCAGTAACTGGTGTTCATTTTGATGGCCTTGATGCGTGGATCATTTTGGAGAAAATGGAGCATCCAAGCACTCATGTGAGAGGAGCAGCCAGGATTTCCCAAGCCTCGGGGTCGAGAGGCACTAAGCAGATCTTCCTTGTCTTCCACCTCCGCCTCAAATTTGTGCCAACCTCTTTGCAAGGCAGGGACATCGGTACCGTCTGTGTCCAGCCATGCTTCATCCTCCTCCTCCTCAGCATCAACATAGCCCTGGCTAGCCTCATACGCTGTACTCTGAGAGCTGAAGTGCCGCCCTGCACCAGCCTCCACTCTCAATGGTCAAAACCCCGAGGTCCGCACCACTGCTCGTCAGGCCATGCACCACTTCATACTATGTAATGGCATTACGCTGCTGCCACAATCACTGGAGCATGTGGAGGGTTGAATTCCAGCGTGTTGCCACGTCAACAATGAGACGGGGAGGTTGATGGGGAGGCCAAGATAACGCTGCCAGCCGGGACGATGCAAGGTGCGAACGCCGGAAGTGTGAGCTCAGACCTCAAGCTTTCCTCAGCAGGCGGGTAGCTCTTTAGAAATTTCTAGACGACGAGGTTCATGACATATGCCAGGCAAGGGATGTGCTTCAGCCTACCGATCTTAAGAGCGATCTTAATTCTGCTGAAAAGACCACGTTGGATCCATAATGTAAATATCAACATCATCATCATCATAGGTGAGTTCCTCGTCCTGACAGTCTACATCCTGAAGCTAAGGGCTAGAAGCCTCAGGCACTGCAAGGCGTTGCCGACCGTTCGGGATTAGTGCTGACTGACCAGCTTCTTTCTCCTCTGACAGCATCAGCGATTGGGCGTGAGAGCAGACAAAATCATCCTCTTTGGCCTCTTGATCTTTTGAAATGCCTTCTGACCCCAACCACATTGTGTCATCAGAGCTCTTCAGAACATGGATTATCCACAGTGGTGTGTACATAGGTTGACATTTGGTCTGCCTTTGCTTCAGGTTGGACGGATACTGACGATATTTTTGCCCGTGACTGGGAGGACGAGGAGGTAAAACCGCTGGATGCAGGTTGCGTTAACCACTGAAGAACAGATTGGCGACGCTGTTCGTTACTGAGATTCACAGGGCCCTGACCCAGCGATGACAGACCTGACGGTCCTGCAACTGACGATGTGCTCGCTTGCGTGTTGACCGGAGTACTGGAAGGAGCGCCTTCTCTCCAACCTCTAGCTCCACGTCCTACCCCTCTCTTTCCTCACTTATCACCTGTAGTTCGCTCCATGTTCAGAAAGATAAATATTAAAAAGGTCTAGAAGATTTTTTCACAGTCTCTTATTGAAAAACTGTACTGTAAAGACAGCAAATCACAGGTGTTCTGAAATCCCTCTAATTTCCAACAGCCAACTAGGATTAGAAACAGAATTGTTTCTATCGAATATCTGTGAAATGCGGTCTGGTGGAATAACCGTAACACCAAATCAACAGTGTTCTTCCTTCAGTCCCTGAGATTTACAACTGCAAAGTAGGACTAGCAATTGACTTTTTTCTACAAATTATCTAAGAACTGCGGTCTTTTCTGACAACCAGTTGTAGAAATAGAATTTTTATAGATAATATGGAATAAATGTGGTCTTTTCCAACAAATGACAACCAGGAGTAAAAAAAATAAAATTTGTTTTTTCAGACAACTGACAATCACAGATAGGAACAGAAATGTTTGCTACAGAATATGGAATAAATGTGGTATTTTCCCACAACTGACAACCGGGAGTACAAATAGATTAAACTCTATAGAACAGTGATTTCTTATGAGAGATAAAATGTAGCTGTGTATGATGCAGAAGTTCACCCCACAACAAAGGGCCCCTACCCCCTCCTATGACACTGGTGGCAGGCAACGCAGAAAAAAAAGGGTGCTATTTCACAGTGGTTTGAGAGGAGAAATATGAGTAATAAATGCAGACGTGCACCCCACAACACAGGGACACCCTGAACTCAGAATGTGCTGGCTGCTGGCTATGCAAAAATAAAATTTGGTGCTATCTCACAGTGGCTTGAGAGGAGAAATATGTCTGATGCAGGATCTGCCCCCTGAACCCCCCCTCCCCCCCTCCTCGGCTGTGCTGTTCAGGGCACTGGAGCTGTTTCCAAATCTCTAACTAATGCTAACTAGAATTCTCTTATCTTGCTGTACCCTACACTCACTAATCTATTAAAGGGGTTGTCTCGCTACAAAGAATAGCTTTCAAATTGTAGGGAACACAAAATAAAGACATTTTCCAAATATGCTTTGTTCCTCGTTTTCCCTAAGGAGAATACAAGTGAATTTATGACCTCCCTGGCTATTTCAGTTCCCTCAGTAACTGACCTGTAAACAATTCTCCCCCTCTGTTTGTTCAATAGATAACAGTGAGTGACATCATCACACAGGTCTCTGCAGTGTCCTGTGCTGCTCAGCAGTAAAAAGCTTGATTTATGTAAAATAAACAGAACTGTAATTAGGGCTTTTGTTTTGGGGATCAGATATAAAGTCCTGTTAGAAGTTTGAGAAGCTAATCTGATCTAATTAGCATCTGAAAGCACAGCATGGCATGGAGCTGTACAAGCATGGAGCTTATGCAAATGAGTCAGTCTGAACCAGGAAGTGACAGAGTATTTCATTCATGCATTCTCTGAAACTCTGAAGGGAGACAACTCCTTAAAGGAGCCTTTTTAGTAGTAAAAATGCTGGCAAATAGTCTCTGCTAGCTTTTAAAAAATCTGAGCAGAGAGACGGCTATCCGCTCTGTTCGCTGTATAGAAGCGAATGGCGCCGATCAGGAAGTGCAGTGACATAAGTAAAACGAGGTCATGCGATTTCAGCAGCCAATGAGATCCGTACACTCCCCACTGGTGACGTTCTTCACCCCCTTGTATTCTGCGCTGATTGGCTGGTCGCCAAAATTACAGGAAGCGCCAAAAATGGCGCAATTGGAATCCACGATGACAATTAATGATAAGATTTTAAGAAAATTAATCTCATCATTGCGGAACCACGATTAACGTGATCATCTGGCCGATTTCAACTTTTTTCGATTTCATTGCTCAACACTAATCAAGAGGTACTGACAATGATTGTTTTAGCACGTAATCAGCAGTCCGGTCGGCTAGGTCTTCACTTCTCCTGAGACATAGAAGTATCTATCAATATCTTGATCAAATGCTTGTTCAAGAACTTTTAGTTTGGCTAAGGCAGCTGCATCTTTTTCCATCTGGAGAATTGTTAGCTGGGCTTCTGCCTCTTTCTGTGCCATTTCTGCTTCCTTCTGTGCCATTTCTGCTTCTTTCTGTGCCATTTCTGCCTCCTTCTTGGCCATTTCTGCTTTAACTTGTTGCAAGTGTGCGATGCGGAGATCTGCCTTATCCTTGGCATCTTTTCCTTGGAACGGAGTCTCTCTCTCAGCTAGCTCTGATGAACCTTAAACTGTGGCCCTCCAGCAGTTGGGAAACTACAACTGACATCATGCATTTATATCATCTATAACAGAGGGAATGATGGGAGTTGTAGTTTCCCAACAGCTGGAGGGCCGCAGTTTGAGGATGCCTGATCAAGAGCAGAGTTATTCAGGATTGTGATATACTTTGCAGACAGTCTTTAGTAGCACTCATAAGCAGAAGAGAAACGATTCAAACTTGTGGTTAACCTCCCTGTGTCATTGTTATGGCGTGGAAGAGCTTCTAGTGTTCAGCTCTTTCCCATAGGTCATCACACAATGCTCTTTTATTTGTGGAATCAATAAAGGTTATATTTTATTCATGTTAATATTTGTTCCCCTTCTTTGGCTGTATTGAGCCCATAGCAACCAACCAGACCACGTAGCAACCAATCAAAGCCCATAGCAACCAACAACAGCTTATAGCAACCAGAGCCCATAACAACCAACCAGAGCCCATAACAACCAACCAAAGCCCATAACAACCAGAGCCCACAGATACCACCCAGAGCCCATAGCAACCAACCAGACCTCGTAGCAACCAATCAAAGCCCATAGCAACCAACCACAGCTTATAGCAACCAACCAAAGTCCATAACAACCAGAGCCCATAGATACCACCCAGATCCCATAGCAACCAAACATACCTCATAGCAACCAATCAAAGCCCATAGCAACCAACCACAGCTTATAGCAACCAGAGCCCACAGCAACCAATGGGAGCTCACAGTAACCAATCAGAGCCCACAGCAACTAATCAGAACCCATAGCAACCAATCAGAGCTCATTGCAACCAATCAGAGCACATAGTAACCAATCAGCGCCCATAGCGGCCAATCAGAGCCCATAGTAACCAACCAGAGCCCATAGCGGCCAATCAGAGCTCATAGCCACCAATCAAGAGCCCATAGCAACTAATCAGAGCCCATAGCAACTAATCAGAGCCCATAGCGGCCAATCAGAGCCCATAGTAACCAATCAGAGCTCATAGCAACCAATCAGAGCCCATAGCAACTAATCAGAGCACATAGCGGGCAATCAGAGCCCATAGTAACCAATCAGAGCCCATAGCAACTAATCAGAGCCCATAGCAACTAATCAGAGCCCATAGCGGCCAATCAGAGCCCATAGTAACCAATCAGAGCTCATAGCCACCAATCAGAGCCCATAGCCACCGATCAGAGCCCATAGCCACCGATCAGAGCCCATAGCCACCGATCAGAGCCCATAGCAACCGATCAGAGCCCATAGCCACCAATCAGAGCTCATAGCCACCAATCAGAGCCCATAGCCACCAATCAGAGCTCATAGCCACCAATCAGAGCCCATAGCAACCAATCAGAGCCCATAGCCACCAATCAGAGCCCATAGCCACCAATCAGCCCATAGCAACCAATCAGAGCCCATAGCAACCAATCAGAGCCCATAGCCACCAATCAGAGCCCATAGCCACCAATCAGAGCCCATAGCCACCAATCAGAGCCCATAGCAACCAATCAGCCCATAGCCACCAATCAGAGCCCATAGCCACCAATCAGAGCCCATAGCAACCAATCAGAGCCCATAGCCACCAATCAGAGCCCATAGCGACCAATCAGAGCCCATAGTAACCAATCAGAGCCCATAGCAACCAATCAGAGCCCATAGCAACTAATCAGAGCCCATAGCGGCCAATCAGAGCCCATAGTAACCAATCAGAGCCCATAGCAACTAATCAGAGCCCATAGCAACTAATCAGAGCCCATAGCGGCCAATCAGAGCCCATAGTAACCAATCAGAGCTCATAGCAACCAATCACAGCCCATAGCCACCAATCAGAGCCCATAGCCACCAATCAGAGCCCATAGCCACCGATCAGAGCCCATAGCCACCAATCAGAGCCCATAGCAACCAATCAGAGCCCATAGCCACCAATCAGAGCTCATAGCAACCAATCAGAGCCCATAGCCACCAATCAGAGCCCATAGCCACCAATCAGAGCCCATAGCCACCAATCAGAGCCCATAGCCACCAATCAGCCCATAGCAACCAATCAGAGCCCATAGCAACCAATCAGAGCCCATAGCCACCAGTCAGAGCCCAGATAGCCACCAGAGCCCATAGCCACCAATCAGAGCCCATAGCAACCAATCAGCCCATAGCCACCAATCAGAGCCCATAGCCACCAATCAGAGCCCATAGCCACCAATCAGAGCCCATAGCCATCAATCAGAGCCCATAGCCACCAATCAGAGCCCATAGCCACCAACAGCCCATAGCAACCAAGTCAGCCCATAGCCCAATCAGATCCCATAAGCCACCAATTTCACCAGCCCATAGCCACCAATCAGAGCCCATAGCTCACCAAATCAAGCCCATAGCCACCAATCTGCAGAGCCCATTACCGAACCAATCAGAGCCCATAGCCACCCGATCAAGCCCATAGCAACCAAATCAGAGCCCATAGCACTCAGATAGCCATAGCGACCAATCAGAGCCCATAGCCACCAATCAGAGCCCATGCCACCAAATCAGAGCTCATAGTCCACCAACCCCGCCCATAGACCACAATGCAAGCTCATAGCCACCACATCAGAGCCCATACCCCGATCAAGCCATAGCGACCATCAGAGCCCATAGCATCCAATCAGAGCCCATAGCCACCAATCAGAGCCCATAGCCACCAAATCAAGCCCCCCCATAGCTCACAATAAAGCCCATAGCGACCAATCAGGAGCCCAAAGCCCCCCCTATCAGAGCCATCCATTCAGAGCCCATAGCCCCATCGAATCCCATAGCAACAGACCATAGCGACCAATCAAGCCATAGCCACCGATCAACCCAAGCCCCATCAGAGCCCTAGCACCAGAGCCCAAGCAACCAGAGCCATAGACCAGAGCCCATAGCGCCAGAATCACTTTCATTTCCAATCAGGTTTATAAGAAGTGCTCTGATGTTTCAGACAGTTTCATCAATGAGCCCTATGTCCAGCTTCTGAGTACAGAAGACGAATACTGCCTTGCGCTTCCACCACTTACTCCCCCCAGGCCCAAGGGGACTGCTCTGCAGAAGCACAGGTTAAGAGCAGCGTGTCAATGGCGCGCCCCAGCCCCTCCATAGCACCAGCCCCCCGTCCCCCCTGGAGTCCAGAAATTCATCAAATATCCAGGACACTGCAGTATGAAGGTGTCTGGGAGCGAGAGGGAGGGCACGACAACGGAACAACCAACAGCCCCCCCCCTGTACTACATCACGAGGGTCAAAGCCCGCCCCTAACTGACATACGAAAGTCAAGCCACGCCCCCTGTACTGACACACTGAAGGGGTCACAGCCCGCCCCCTTACGAAGTGTCACAGACCGCCCTGTACGACATCCTGAGAGTGTCAAGCCCCCCCCCTTACTGACCACGAAGAGCACAGCCCGCCCCCTACGACACACTTTTTTTTTTTTTTTTTTTTTTGGGGGGGGGGGGGGGGGGGGGTGGGGGGCGAGGGGGGGGGTGGTCAAAGCCCCGCCTCCTTTCCCCGAGGGTCAACACCCCCCCCCCCCCCCAAAAAGGGGTGGTCACAGCCCCCCCCCCCGTGTTTGAAATCCCTGAAAAGGTGTTAAAAAGCCCCGCCCCTGTACTGACATCACTGAAGGTGGTCACACCCCCCCCCCGGAAACTGACATCATTTTGGGGGGTGGCACAGCCCCGCCCCCTGCACTGACATCACGGGGGTGGTCACAGCCCTCCCCCTGCATTTAACATCCCCTGAAGGTGGTCACAGCCCCGCCCCCGCCATCACTGGGGAAGGGTTTTTACAAACCCCCGCCCCCGTACTGAAAATCACCCGGAATTTACACAGCCCCACCCCCTTACAAAACAACACTAAAGGGGGTTTACAGCCCCCCGCCCCCTGTATTTGACAAAAACGGGAATTTTGGTAAACCCCCCCCTTTACTGAAAATCACGGGGAGGGGAGGTCAAAGCCCCGCCCCCTGTCTGACATCACTGTGAGGGGGTTCCCCGGGGGCCCCCCCCCCCTTTAACTGAAAATCACGGGAAATTTTTTTTCACAGACCCCCCCGCCCCCTGTACGGACATCACTGAGAGGGGGTCACAGCCCCGCCCCCTGTACTGACATCACTAGGGGGTGGTCAAAAAAGCCCCGCCCCCCCGTCGACATCAAGAGGGGTTGGTCAAAGCCCCGCCCCCTTTTAAACTGACTTTCACTGGGGAGGGGGTTTAAAAGGCCCCGCCCCCTTTGAAATGAAAATCCCCCGGTGAGGTGGTCACCGGGGGCCCCCCGCCCCCCTTATTTGACATAAACTGAAAGGGGGGGAACACAGCCCCGCCCCTTAATTTGAACTCACTGAGGGGGTTGTCAAGCCCTGCCCCCTGTACTGACATCAATGAGAGGGGGCACAGCCCCCCCCCCGGTACTGACATCATGGAGGAGGTCACACCCCGCCCCCTGTCCTGACTTCACGGAAGGTGGACCAAAACAGCCCCCCCCCCTTGTATTTTACATCACTAAAAGGGGTTGGTTCACAGCCCCGCCCCCTTTTTACTGACATAAATTTTAAAGGGGTTGGGTCACACCCCCCCGGCCCCCTGTACTGACATAAATTTAGAGGAGGTCACACCCCGCCCCCGGTATTTACTTCACTGGAAGGGGGGTCACACCCCCGCCCCCTGCACTGTATTCCTAAAGGGGGAGTCCACGGGGGCCCCGGGGGGTTTCCCCTGCACGGGGGGGGGGACATCCGGGAGAGGTGGGACACGGGGCCCCACCCCCGGGTACGATTTTCACTGAGAGGTGGTCACAGCCCCGCCCCTGTATTTAAACATAAACTGAGAGGAGGGAACAGCCCCCCCCCCTGTACTGACATCCTGGGGTCACAGCCCCCCCCAAATTGGGCACTAAACACACGAGAGGGGGTTTAACGGGGCCCCCCTTTTGACATCCGGGGGTGGGGTTTTCCCCGGCCCCCCCCCGCGATGGACACCACTGTGAAGGTTGTCCCACAGCCCGGGGCCCCCCCTGTCCCCTTGGACATCACTGAAAAAGGAGGTCACGGCCCCGCCCCCCTGTCCTGACATCATTAAAGGAAGGTCACCCCGCCCCCGCCCCCTGTACTAAACTCACTGAAAGGTTTCAGCCCCCCCCCTGAAACTAAACTTAAAAGAGGGGGTATGGGACCCACCCCCGTACGGGGCCAACTGAAAAGGGGGGGTTAAATACCCCCGGGGTGTAGGGGGGAAGGGGGAAGGGGGTAGAGATGGTTCCACCGGGGGGGCCCCCTTGGAAACTGCTTGGGGGGCACTGGGGAGGGTTTTTTTGTCAACTGGGCCCCCCCCCGGGTACTGAAATACAAAGGGGTTTCCCCCCCCGGGCCCCCCTTATGACACACTGTAGAAAGGGGAAACAGGGGTGTAACGGGGACATAAACTAAAGGTTTGGGAAAGGGGGGGGCCCCTTTTGGTTATGACATAAATAGAGGGGGTTCCATAGTTCCCAGTTTATGGAAATTCCGGGGAGAGGGAAGGTAACGGGGCCCCCCTCTGAAAGGGGAATATGAGTGTCACGGGGAAGGCCCCCCCGTATGACTCAAACGAGGGGTGGTTAAGGGCCCTGCCCCCGGGGTTGAATATTGATAGGGGGGTTCCAGGGGGGCCCCGGGGGGGCCCCCTTTTTATTAATAATTTTGGGGGAAAAGGGAGATGGACAGGGGGGTGAAAAAAATGGAATTTTAAATTGGGAGAGGGTTTGGTAAAGGTTTTAAAAACTGGGAAGGGGGAATTGAAAAAAAAAAAAGGGGTAAAAAAGGCCGTGTATGAAAAAATGAAAAAAAAGGTGGTTATAAAATGCGGGCCCATGAAAAACTGGGGGGAAAAAAAAAAATTTTTGAAAAAAGGTGGGTTAATGCCCCCCCCCCTGTACTGAAAACCTGAGGAGGTGGCCCAAGGCCCCCGCCCCCTTTTACTGAAATCAAGAGGGGTGGTCACAGCCCCCCGCCCCCTGTACTGACATAAACTGAGGTGTCAAAGCCCTGCCCCCTGTACTGAAACACTTAAGGTGGTTTCACACCCCCCGCCCCCTGTACTGACATCATTTAGAAGGGGTCACAGCCCCCCCCCCCCTGCACTGACATCACTGAGAGGGGGGTCAGCCCCGCCCCCTGTGTTAACATCACTGAGGGGTGGGTCACAGCCCCCCCCCCCCCGGGTACTGACATCCCCTTGAGGGGTTGGTAAAGGGGGCCCCCGCCCCCTGTACTGACATCAAAAGAGAGGTGGCCATTTCCCTCCCCCCTGAAAACTGACACACTGAGAGGGGGTCACATCCCCGCCCCCTGTACTGACAACACGGGAGAGGAGGGTTAAAAGGCCCTGCCCCCGTACTGACATCACTGGGGAAGGTGGGGGTTCAGAGCCCCCCCCCTGTACGGAAAACCCACGGAGGGGAGGTCACACCCCCGCCCCCGGGTACTGACATCACTGAGGGGGCACAGCCCCCCCCCGAAAACTGACACCACTGAGGGTTTGGTCACTGCCCCACCCCCCGTACTGACTTTCCCCTGAAGGGGGGTCACAGCCCCACCCCCTGCATTTGACATCATTTGGAAAGGTGGGCACAACCCCCCGCCCCTGCACTAAACATCACGAGAGTGGTCAATCCCTCCCCCTTTTAAACTGACTCACAGGATGGGTCACAGCCCTGCCCATGTATTTGGACATCACCAGAAGGGGCCCAACGCCCCAAACCCCTTTACGACATAAACGAAAAGGGGGCACGGAAAAGGCCCCCCCCCGTACTGCCATCAATTTGAGAGGGGGTCAAAGCCCCCCCCCCCTGTACTGCCCATAAACTGAGGGGGAGGTCAAAGCCCCGCCCCCTGAAAGGGACATCACTGAGAAGTGGCCCACAGGCCCCGGGGCCCCGCCCCCCCTGTCCCGACATCACTGAAGGGGGTCCCCAGGCCCTGCCCTCTGTACTGAATCACGAGAGGGAAAGGGGCCCCGCCCCGCCCCCAAAAACTGACATCACTGAGAGGAGGTCCCACCTCCCCCCGCCCCCTACACTAAACCAACCCCAACCGAAAAGGGTGGACACAGCCCCACCCCTTTTACGACATCACTGAGAGGGGGTCCCCTCCCCCCGCCCCTGTACTGACATCATTAAAGGGGTGGGTCAAACCCCCGCCCCCTGTATTTACATCACTGAGGGAGGTCAAAGCCCCCCCCCCCTTTGAATTCCCAATCACCGTAGGGGTTTTCCCCAACAGCCCCCCCCCCCTTTTCTGACAAAAAATAAAAGGTTGCCCACGCACCCCCCCCCACTGTACTGACATCACTGAGGTGGTCCAGCCCCCCCCCCTGAAACTGACATCCCCGAAGGGGGTAACACCCCCCGGCCCCTTTACGGGACATCCCCGGGGATTTGGTCCCCCCCCGCCCCCTGAAACTGACATCACGGAGGTGGTCACACCCCCCGCCCCCTTACTGAAAACCCCTGAGAGGGGGGTCACAGCCCCCCCCCCTTTCCCGGAATCACTGAGAATTGGTCACATAACCGCCCCCCCCTTTTACGGGACATCCCCCTGGAAGGTGGTCACTGGCCCCGCCCCCTGTACTGACATCACGGAGGGGTTGGTTCACTGCCCCGCCCCCTGTACGGGACATCCCTGGAGGGGGTCACTGCCCCGCCCCCTGTACTGACATAAATGAGGGGGTTTGGGTCACTCCCCCGCCCCCTTTTACTGAAAATCACTGAGAGGGGGGTTTCCACAACCCCCGGCCCCCTGTACGGGACATCACTGAGGTGTCAAAAAGCCCCCTGCCCCTGTACTGAAAAACAACTGAAAGGGGGTAAAGCCCCCCCCCCCGGGTACTGACATCACTGAGAGGGGGCCCACAGCCCCGCCCCCGGGTACTGACATCACGGGAAAGGGGTCAGGCCCCCCCCCCTTTGTACTGACATCACTGAAAGGTTTATTCAAAGCCCCGGGCCCCCCTTGCCATAAACTGAAAAGGTTTGGTCACACCCCCGGGCCCCTGTACTGACATCAAAAAAAGGATTTTCAAAAAGCCCCCCCCCCTTTGTACTGACGTCACGGAAAGGGTTTGGTCACGAGCCCCGCCCCCTCACTGATAATCTCTGAGAGGTATTTCACGGGGCCCCGCCCCCTTTGCACTGACACCCCTGAAAAGGGGGGACACAGCCCCCACCCCCTGTACTGTTTAATCATTTGAGAGGTGGTCACAGCCCCCCCCCTTTACTGACATCACTGAGAGGAGGGAACACCCCGCCCCCTGTACTGACATAAACGAAAGGGGGGTCATGCCCCCGCCCCCTGTACTGACATCAGAGGGGGTGGTCTAAAGCCCCACCCCCTGAAAAAAAAAACCTGACATCACGGGAAGGTGGTCAAACCCCCCTGCCCCCCGGACTGACTCACTGAGAGTGGTCACAGCCCCCCCCCCCCCTTGTACTGACATCCCTGATTGGTCACGGCCCCCCCCCCTTTACTGACATCCCCGGAGAGGTCACAGCCCCACCCCCCCCTTTCTGAAAACACTGAAAAGGTTAACAACCCCCGCCCCCTGTACTGACATCACGGGAAAAAGGGTGGCAACCCTCCCCCCCTTGAAAACTGACATAAACTGGGGGAAGGGGGCACAGCCCCGCCCCCGTACGACATCACGGAGAAGGTCACACCCCCCGCCCCCCTGAACGACACACTGAGGTGGTCCACAGCCACGCCCCCTTTACGGGCATCACCAAGGGGTGGAAAAGGCCCTCCCCCCTGGTACTGAAAACCCCACTGAAAAGGTGGTCACACCCCCCCCCCCTGTACTAATACCATTTTAAAGAGGAGGCCCACAGCCCCGGCCCCCAGTTTTTACATCACTGAGGGGTTTGGGTCCCCCCCCAACCCCCCGGCCTGTATTTGGAAAACACTAGGGGTGGGTCACTACCCCCCCGGGCCTGTACGGGAAAAATCACTAAAGAGGGGGTTCACTCCCCCTTCCGCCCCCTGTACTGACTTTCACTGAGAGGGGGGTTTTCACGGGCCCCGCCCCCTGAAATTTCCACCACTGGGGGAAGGGTTCACAGCCCTGCCCCCTGAAATGACATCACTGAGAGGGTCACAGCCCCGCCCCCTGTACTGAAAAACCTGGGGGTGTCCACGGCCCCCCCCTGTATTTGCATCACTGAAAGGGGGTCAAAACCCCCCGGCCCCCTGTACTAAACATCACGGGAAATTGGTCACACCCCAAAAACCCCCCCTGAAACTGACACACTGAGAGGGGGTTCATCCCCCCGCCCCCTGTGTTGAACATTCACTGAAAAGGTTTTGGTCCCCCGCCCCCCCCCAAAAACTGACATCACGAAAAGGTTTGGGTCCCCAAGCCCCGCCCCCCGTATTTACATCACGGGAGAGGGGTTCAAAATTTTCCCTCCCCCGTACCGAAAATCATGAGGGGTGGTCAAAACCCCCCGCCCCCTGAACTGACGCCCCAAACTGAGAGGTGGCCCCAGACCCACCCCCTCCGACATCACTGAAGGGGGTCACTAGGCCCTGCCCCCTGCCCTGCCCATCAAAAGGGGGTTTGGGGTTCACTTTTCCCCCCCCTGAAACGAATCCCCCCGGGGGAAGTGGACAAAAGCCCCACCCCGGGTACTTAAAACACGAAGGTGGTCACAGCCCGCCCCCTGAACGGGACCACACTGAGGGGTGGTAAAAGGGGCCCCCCCCCTGTCCCTGAAAATCACTGAGAGGAGGTCAAAGCCCCCCCCCCCTGTATTTACACCACCGGGGGTGGGTCAAAACCCCCCGCCCCCCTGTACGGGACATCACTAAAAGGGTGGTCACGACCCCCCCCCCGCACTGTACTGACATCACTGAGGTGGTACACAGCCCCCCCGCCCCTGACTGACATCACTGAAGGAGGTAACAGCCCCGGCCCCCTATACTGACTTTCACTGGAGGTTTTTCCCAAAACCCCCCCCCCCAAAAATTTGGACATCACTGAGAGGGGTGTGAAAACAGCCCCGCCCCCTTACGGACATCACGAGAGGGGGTCCCCAGCCCCCCGCCCCCTGAAACTGACACCCACTGAAAAAAGTGGTCACACCCCCACCCCCTTACGGGACATCATTTTGAAGGGGGTCATTTTAAGCCCCGCCCCCCTGTACTGACATCACTGGAATTGGTCCTGCCCCGCCCCCTGTAACGAAAACCCTTTAAGGGGGTCACAGCCCCCCCCCCCCGGGGTTTTTTTTTGGACATCACGAGGGGTGGTCACAGCCCCTCCCCCTTTTTAACTGAAAATCTTTTTGGGGGGGAAGGGGGGGGGGATGTCAAAAAGCCCCGCCCCCTGTACACAAGTATAAGTCCAGCGCAGGACACAGGGTCTATAGCTCCCAGCACGCGCCGTTTCCATGGAGACGTCTCCGTCCGCCGGGGCGGCTTCTCTCTCAAAAAATTTCCCCGCGCAAAAGAGCGGTTCCTCCCTGACGACTCAGTAAAACGTCCCGGGGGAGGGGGGCTCTACTCCCTGGGGCGGATTGAGGACTTTTACGCCCACTTTGCCCCAAAGGAAAACCGTACCCCCCCCTACCGGGTTTTTTTACAGGCCTCATTCGCGTCGGCACCCTCGCCGCGGCCCAGGCCATACCCCCCCGGGAGCCTCCCCTGCCACAACCGGACCCCAAAAACCCTACCCCAAAAGGGGAGCCCCCGGCCCCGCATTTAATTCCCTACAGGGAGGAGCCGGGGCTGGGGGAGTTGTGGGGGGGAGAACCGCAGGGAGAACGCCCAAAGCCCCCTTCACGAAATTTTGGGCCCCCCCTCCCCACCCATAGGGGGGGGCCCCACCTCCAGAAACCAGGGGCGCTCTCCCCCAACCCGATTGGGGGGGGGCCCTACCCCCCTCAGCACCCAGAGGGGGCGCCCTCACCTCCAGCACCAGGGGGCGCTCTCACCACCCAGAGGGGCGCCCTCAGCACCCAGAGGGGGCGCCCCCCCAACCTCGACCCAAAAACCGGGGGGCGCTCTCCCAACCACCCGGGTTTGGGCCCGCCCTCACCCCCCAGCCCCCCAGGGGGGGCCCGCCCCACCTGGGAGCCCCAAAAGGGGCGCTCCACCCCCAGGGGGCCCCCCTCACCCCTAAACCAACCCAAAAGGGGGCCCCCCCTTTAAACCTCAAAGCACCCGGGGGCCTTTTCCACCACCCGGGAGGGGGCGGTGTTGGGTTTGCGTCTTTTTTAAGGAGTACCGCGGGAAAGGCGGACAGGCACCCCCCCAGGGGACCCCCCCTTTCCCCGGTGGGGCTTTTGTAACTGGGGGGAAAACTTCGGGTAATCGTGAATCTCAAGGAGAGTGGGGAAATTTTTGAAGGGGGGGGAAAATTACAACCACATGGACACCCCCCAAATACCCTGTGCCCCCTCCCTCCCCCTACCCACTAGTAAAAACCCCTGTGCCCCCCTACCCCCTCAAAACCCCACTAGAAAACCCCCTGTCCCTTTCCCTACCTCCTCATACCCCACTAGAAATACCCTGTCCTCCTAACCTCACTAGAAAACCCCCTGTGCCCCCCCCCCCTACCCTCACTAGAAATACCCTGTGCCACCTACCTCCTCATACCTCAAAAAAAAAAACCCTGGGGCCTCTACCCCCCTCATACCCCCTAGTAATACCCGTCCTCCAACCCTAACCTCACATAAAAACCCGTGCCCCCCACCTCACAAGAAATATCCTGTGCCTCCTACCTCCTCATACCTCACTAGTAAAAACCCTGTGCCTCTTCCTACCCCTTCCCCCTCCCCCAACCCCCCTAGTAAAAACCTTGTGCCTCCTACCTCCTCATACCCCACTGGGTAAACCCTTTCCTCCGCCCCATAACCCCCCTAGTAATACCCCGGCCTCCTCCCTTTCCTCAAACCCACTAGTAATACCCGTGCCCCCCAAAACCTCCTCATACCCCACTAGTAATACCCTTTTGCCCCCCAACCCCCCTCCCCCCCCCAAAACCCTCACTATTAAAAACCGGGTTCCCCCCTACCCCCCCCATACCCCCAATTAGTAATCCTTTCCCCCTTTACCCCCTCAAAACCCCACTAGTAAAAAACCCGGCCTCCTCCCTTCCCTTTCCCCAAACTATTTAACAACCCCGGGGCCCTTTTTCCTACCTCCTAAACCCCACTATAATCCCTTACCTCCTCCCCTTCCAATACCCCCAAAAAATAATAACCCTGTCCCCTCCTACCCCTCAACCTCACTAGTAAACCCTGTGCCCCCAAATCCTAAACTATAAAATACCCTGTGCCTCCTACCTCCTCATACCTCACTAGAAATACCCTGTGCCTCCTACCTCGTCATACTCACTAAAATAACCCTGTCCTCCAACCCCCTCATCCCCTCACTAGAAATTACCCTGGCCTCCTCCCCTCCTCATACCACACTATAAACCCTGTACCTCCTAACCTCTTTGAAATACCCCCCCCCTTAAATAAAAAAACCCTGTGCCCCCCTAAATCCCTAACTAGTAATACCCTGTGCCTCCTACCTCACTAGTAATACCCTGTGCCTCCTACCTCCTCATACCTCACTAGTAATACCCTGTGCCTCCTACCTCCTCATACCTCACTAGTAATACCCTGTGCCTCCTACCTCCTCATACCTCACTAGTAATACCCTGTGCCTCCTACCTCCTCATACCCCATATAATAACCCTGTGCCTCCTAACCTCATGAATACCCCCCCCAACAGTAAAAAACCCGGGTGCCTTCCTACCCCCCAAACCCCACTAGAAATACCCGGTGCCCCCTCCCTCCCCCGAACCCCACTAGTAATACCCTGTGCCTCCTACCTCCTCATACCCCACTAGTAAAAAACCCTGTCCCCCCCCTCCCCTCCTAAATCCCCCACTAGTATCCCCTGTGCCTCCTACCTCATCTTTTCCTCACTAGTAATACCCTGTGCCTCCCCCCTCTCAAAAACCCCTTCACTGTAAAACCCTTGCCCCTACCTCATCATCCCTTTCCCCTAAAAAATACCCTGTGCCTCCTACCTCATCATACCCCTAATAATACCCTTTTCCCTCGTCATCCCCTCACTAGAAATTTCCCCGGGTCCCCTCCTACCTCATAAATTCCTCACTAGAAAAACCCCTGTGACGAAAAACCTCACTTTTAATCCCTTCCTCCTCCCTTTCATATACCTCACAGAAATTCCCCTGTGCCTCCTACCTCATCATACCTCACTAGTAATACCCTGTGCCTCCTCATACCTCACTAGTAATACCCTGTGCCTCCTACCTCATCATACCTCACTAGTAATACCCTGTGCCTCGTCATACCTCACTAGTAATACCCTGTGCCTCCTACCTCATACCTCACTAGTAATACCCTGGGGCCTTTATTTCACTAGAAAAAACCATTTTCCCAAAACCTCCTAAAACCCTCATTAGAAAATACCCGGGTGCCTCCTCGTCCCTTGACTTTTAATGCCCTGGGGCCTTTTCGTCCCTGACTAGAAAATGCCCCTGTGCCTAATCGAAATGACAAAGAATGTCCGTCCCTCATCGAAAACCTAAACTATAATTTTCCCTGTCCCTAAACGTACCTGACTAGAAAAGGGCCCTTTGTCCTAAACGTACCGGCTAGTAATTTTCCTGGGGCCTCCTCTTTCCCTGACAAGTAATGCCCTGTCCCTTTCCTCTTTTCCCTGACTAGTAATGTCCCGTGCCTCATCGTACCTGACTAGTAATGTCCTGTGCCTCATCATACCTCACTAGTAATGTCCTTGTCCCCTCTCTTTCCGGACTAGAAATGCCCGTGCCCCCTGTCCCCTGACTAGTAATGTCCTGTGCCTCATCGTACCTGACTAGTAATGTCCTGTGCCTCATCGTACCTGACTAGTAATGTCCTGTGCCTCATCGTACCTGACTAGTAATGTCCTGTGCCTCATCGTACCTGACTAGTAATGTCCTGGGGCCTCCTGACCGACTAGAAAGGGCCCTGTGCCCCCCTCTATTTTCACTGGGAAAGGGTCCTGTGCCTCATACCTTATCATACTTCACTAGTAATACCTTGTAATACCTGCTGATAACACTTACACCTTTCCTGCCGATAACCCTCGCACCTCTCTCACCTCTTCTGCCCACAACACAGACTCCTTCCTCCACTTTGGCCCCAATTATGCTCTAATAATTTTTCTGGCACAAAAAGTAAAGCAAAAAATGTGTGTATCTAACAAGACCTGTTTCTCCTCAGTGGTTTTGTGCGGCTGCTGTGCCCCGTCCTGGGCCTCGTACCAGGTCTACACCGCACAAGACCAAAAAAATCCAAAACCGCTTTGAACCCGAGCGTTTTGTCAGATTTTTTGTCCGAGCTTTTTAGTCCCTTTTTTTGGTCAGTTTTTAATGTATGTAAAATTCCTAGCCCAGGGGGTTTCAGCAGAAGCCTCCAGAATCCAGCGGTTTACAGAGACTTCAATAGAGGATTTTCTGCTGGACTCCGTTGGATTTTACAACCTTTTTTCAAAAAACCGTCAGCCCCCAAAAAACCGAGCCTGGGCCGGGGCCCATAATATGTTATACGGCCGATAGGGCTGGGGTAATTTCAAAAGTCCCCTTTCTCCCCCCTCGGCGGATTCGCCGAGGGGGGAGAGGAAGGGGAAAACCCCATAGTCTCTATGAGTCTGTGCTTTTACCGTAATGACTGGGACGGATTCAGCCCGTAATTCACGCACTGCGGTGCGTAATTACAGACTGAAATACGGCCCATTTTAAGCCGTGTCAACATGGCCTTAGAAGATGCAAAGGTCACTGCGCTGCCCCCTGTGGACCAGCAGGAGGATAGCGCCTCGTCGCTCCCCCAGTGCCGTCGTCTTACGTTCTCTTGTCTCCCCGCAGGTGTCTCCTGTATGTTAGTGACTGAGAAGCTCCTGAACAGCGCATGAGTCACCGGACAACAACTCAGGTGAGAGGAACCGCTACCGGGAGAGGCTGCAGCAGGTGCTCCATGGCCCCCACTGTCCCCAAACCAACACCTCACATGTCCCAGTATAGCTGCCAGATATGGCAGATACAGCAGCGCCCCCACCCCCTACACTGCGGACCACTCGTACGGTGCGCCGACGCCGCATTTCCGGGCCCGGTGGGGCTGTAGTAAATGGAGGGTGGGCCCTAAAAACCCCAGTGGAAATCTTTACTGTTTTTAAATGATCAGAGCCCGGGTGTATGTGCGGGGCCCCCTGAGCCCGGGGTTTGGGGGGTTTTTCACACTAGCCTTTTTTCGCTTGTTTTCAGGTGTATTTTGCCCTATAATAAGCTTCAATCTTCTGTGCGGCTTTGATTCCAGTGTAACACCCGGGCCGTCATTCACACAAGTATTTGTGAAGTGGATTTTGGGACAATTTCATGAATCCCCATAGAGACTATGATGGAGGCCCCTCACTACGCTGCCCCCCCTCTGCCTCTTTAAAATTAGGAGTGGTGTGAACACGGCCGTGTGATGCTTGTTGTCTATATAATCAGTATCTACGACAAGCCTGGGCCCCGGTCCCGGGGGGCGCTGGCCCCGAAAGGTCCTGTGGTTATGTTCCCGGGCCCCCTTTTGATCTCCAGAAAACCCTTTTAATGATTTGTGAACGGGTTTCCCGGGAAAGGACCCTAGAGGGCCAGGCGTCACGGGACCCAAAAAAGCCTTTAAAAAGGGGACAGTTTCCCCCCCTACGGCCTGAAGGGTTTCACGGGCCCTCCCCTACCCGGGCCCGAAAAGGGGTCACGGGCCCCCCTTTCGGCCCGGAGGGGCACGGTCCTCCCCTACGGCCTGGGGGGGTGCACGGTCCTCCCCCAGGCCTGGGGGTGCACGGTTTCCCCCCCTACAGCCGAGGGGTTTCACGGCCCCCCCCCTACAGGCCCGAGGGGGGCACGGTTTTCCCCAAAAGGTGAGGGGGTGCACGGTCCTCCCCTACAGGCCTGAGGGGTTTCCCCGGTCCTCCCCCACAGGGCCCGGGGTTCAGGTCCCCCCCCTACAGGGCCCGAGGGGGGCCGGGGCCTCCCCTACAGGCCTGGGGGTGCACGGTCCTCCCCTACAGGCCTGAGGGGTCCCACGGTCCTCCCCTACAGGCCTGAGGGGTGCACGGTCCTCCCCTACAGGCCAGAGGAGTGCACGCTCCTCCCCAACAGCCCGGAGGGGTGCACGGTCCTCCCCTACAGGCCTGAGGGTGCACGGTCCTCCCTACAGGCCTGAGGGTGCACGGTCCTCCCCTAACAGGCCTGAGGGGTGCACGGTCCTCCCCTACAGGCCTGAGGGGTGCACGGTCCTCCCCTACAGGCCTGGGGGTGCACGGTCCTCCCCTACAGGCCTGAGGGGTGCACGGTCCTCCCCTACAGGCCTGAGGGGTGCACGGTCCTCCCTACCGGCCTGAGGGGTGCACGGTCCTCCCCTACAGGCCTGAGGGGTGCACGGTCCTCCCCTACAGGCCTGAGGGGTGCACGGTCCTCCCCTACAGGCCTGAGGGGTGCACGGTCCTCCCCTACAGGCCTGAGGGGTGCACGGGTCCTCCCCTACAGGCCTGAGGGGGAAACGGTCCTCCCCTACAGGCCTGAGGGGTGCACGGTCCTCCCACTAAGGCCTGAGGGGTGCACGGTCCTCCCCTAAAAGGCCTGAGGGGTGCACGGTCCTCCCCTACAGGCCTGAGGGTGCACAGTCCTCCCCTACGGCCTGAAGGGTGCACGGTCCTCCCCTAGGGCCTGAGGGGTGCACGGTCCCCCCCTACGGCCTGAGGGGTGCCGGTCCTACCCCTACGGCCTGGCGGGTGCACGGTCCTCCCCTCCGGCCCGAGGGGTGCACGGTCCTCCCCTACGGCCCGTGGGGTGCACGGTCCTCCCCTACGGCCTGAGGGGTGCACGGTCCTCCCCTACGGCCTGGCGGGTGCACGGTCCTCCCCTACGGCCTGGGGGGTTGCACGGTCCTCGCCCTACGGCCCGAAGGGTGCGCACGGTCCTCGCCCTACGGCCCGAGGGGTGCGCACGGTCCTCGCCCTACGGCCCGAGGGGTGCGCACGGTCCTCCCCTACGGCCCGAGGGGTGCACGGTCCTCGCCTACGGCCCGAGGGGTGCACGGTCCTCGCCTACGGCCTGTAGTGGTCGGGGCAGAGCTCCTGAGCTGTCCGAGTTCTTGGCTATAGATGCTGTCCGTACAGGCAGCTGTGAGCTGAAATGCTGTGGCTGCCGCAGAGTCAGCCCTTGGTTGTGGTGGGAGAAGCGAGCACCCGTTACAGTTCCCAGAGACCCTGCAGATGGCGCAGCACCGATGCTGCCTCCCCTTCATGAAACTCCTTGGACTGTGCCCACAGGGCACCTTGGGTTTTGTAGTCCCTACTGACCGGTGGGCACAGACTGAGGTCTAGAGGAGCTGACTAATGCTTCTAGATAGAGGCAGTGGGCACCAACATGTCCTGAGGAGGGGGTAGAAGCCGGCTGCAGCCTCCAGATCCAGGCTTGGTGCCTGAGTGGCCGTCTCCTCACTGACGCTTTGGGCATAGCAGCGCTTCTGCAGCCGCTTCCATGTCATCCCCTCTATGTCCGAGCTCAAGAGCCCTGACCACCACCTTCCCCCTCTACTATTATTTTCTCTGTAAAGTGCCGCCGCATCCTTCATGCTGCCCGGGGCGTGTGCCCTCATATTGTAAATACAGCCCCGATTCCAGTACTATTGCCTTGTGTTCTGTAGATGTCCTGTACGTTCCGGCGCCGTCCCCTCGTGCCCTGTAGAGGTTCCGGCGCCGTCCCCTCGTGCCCTGTAGAGGTTCCGGCGCCGTCCCCTCGTGCCCTGCAGGTTCCGGCGCCGTCCCCTCGTGCCCTGTAGAGGTTCCGGCGCCGTCCCCTCGTGCCCTGTAGAGGTTCCGGCGCCGTCCCCTCGTGCCCTGTAGAGGTTCCGGCGCCGTCCCCTCGTGCCCTGTAGAGGTTCCGGCGCCGTCCCCTTGTGTCCTGCGGATATTTCTAGATACTTGTAGATGTCTTATAGGTTCTAGTACTATCCCCTCGTGACCTGTAGATGTTCTGTAGGTTCCAGTACAATCCCCTCGTGTCCTGCGGATATTTCCGGATACTTTGTAGATGTCCCAGCACTAACCTCGTTCCTCTTCTCTCACAGTTGTATCACTGACCTTCCGCCATGACGGCAGAGTCATCCTGCCGATTCAGCAATCTGAGCCGGGACCAAGTCGTCATCCTCCATGAGGTTCTGACCGAGGTCATCCCCATTCACGGCCGAGGGAACTTCCCGACCCTGGAGGTGAGACCCAAAGATGTCATCCACGCGGTGCAGGAGCAGCTGGTGTCCAAGAAGATCTCCATCCGTGACATCCGCCTGAACGGCTCCACGGCCAGCCACATCCTCCTGCCGCAGAGCGGCACCAGCTGCAAGGACCTGGACATCATCTTCGGCGTGGAGCTGCCGGACGAGGGCGCCTTCCAGACGGTCAAGGACATCGTCTTGGACTCCCTCTTGGACTTCCTCCCCAAGTGCGTCAACAAGGAGAAGATCACGGCCCTGACCATGAACGAGGCCTACGTCCAGAAGATGGTCAAGGTGTCCACCGAGCACGACCGCTGGAGCCTGATCTCACTGTCCAACAAGAGCGGCAAGAACGTGGAGCTCAAGTTCGTCAACTCTCTGCGGCGGCAGTTCGAGTTCAGCGTGGACTCCTTCCAGATCGTCCTGGACTCCATCCTCAGCGTCCAGCAGGAGCTGACCCCCGACGCCTACCCCGCCGTGCTGGCCGAGAGCATGTACGGAGATTTCCAGGGCGCCATGGGACATCTGAGGCGCAAACTCATCGCCACCAGGAACCCTGAGGAGATCCGAGGGGGCGGCCTCCTAAAATATAGCAACCTCTTGGTCCGGGACTACAAGCCGGCCAGCAGGACGCAGATCAAGTCCCTGGAGCGCTACATGTGCTCCCGCTTCTTCATCGACTTCCCCGACCTCGACGAGCAGCAGAGGAAGATCGAGTCCTACCTGCGCAACCACTTCATCGGAGAGGAGAAGAGCAAGTACGACTACCTGATGACCCTGCGCGGCGTGGTCAACCAGAGTACGGTGTGCCTGATGGGTCACGAGCGCCGCCAGACCCTCAACATGATCACCGTCCTGGCCCTGAGGGTGCTGGGAGAGCAGAACATCATCCCCAACGCGGCCAACGTGACCTGCTACTACCAGCCGGCCCCGTACATGAGCGACGGCAACTTCACCAACTACTACATCCTCCAAGGGCCGTGCACTGTCTTCTACCAGCCCTACCAGCTGCACCTCCACCTGCAGAGCGGACTGGTGTAGGGAGCGACCAGACCACTGTGAAATAAAGATTTCCCCCAGCCCACGACTGAGCTGCCGAATACGGTGCGAACAGCGGCGTACAGGTCGCAGGACAGCGGGCCACTGAATACAGTGATCAGAGAGTGAGCGCAGCTCTGGAGGATAGTACAAGAAGTAACTCGGGGTCAGTACAGGATAAGTAATGTATGTACAGTGACTGCACCAGCAGAATAGTGAGCGCAGCTCTGGAGGGTAATACAGGATGTAACTCAGGATCAGTACAGGATAAATAATGTATGTACACAGTGACTGCACCAGCAGAAATAGTGAGCGCAGCTCTGGAGGATAAAAACGGATGTAATCAGGATCAGTACAGGATAAGTAATGTATGTACGTGACTGCACCCGCAGAATAGTGAGTGCAGCTCTGCAGGATAATACAGGATGTAACTCCGGATCAGTACAGGATAAGTAATGTATGTACAGTGACTGCACCAGCAAGAATAGTGAGTGCAGCTCTGGAGGATAATTTCAGGAAAGTAACTCAGGATCAGTAATGTATGTACAGTGACTGCACCCGCAGGCTAGTGAGCGCAGCTCTGGGGATAATACAGGATGTAACTCAGGATCGTACAGGATAAGTAATGTATGTATACAGTGACTGCACCCAGCAGAATAGTGAGTGCAGCTCTGGAGGATAATACAGAATGTAACTCAGGGTCAGTACAGGATAAGTTAATGTATGTTACAGTGACTGCCCCCAGCAGAATAGTGAGTGGGAGCTCTGGAGCATAATACAGTAAATAACTCAGGATCAGTGCAGGATAAGTAATGTATGTATACAGTGACTGCACCAGCACAATAGTGAGTGCAGCTCTGGAGCATAATACAGGATATAACTCAGGATCAGTGCAGGATAAGTAATGTATGTACAGTGACTGGGACCAGCAGAATAGTGAGCGCAGCTCTGGAGGATATTACAGGATGTAACACAGGATCAGTACAGGATAAGTAATGTATGTACAGTGACTGCACCAGCAGAACAGTGAGCGCAGCTCTGGAGGATAATACAAGAAGTAACTCAGGGTCAGTACAGGATAACTAATGTATGTACAGTGACTGCACCAGCAGAATAGTGAGCGCAGCTCTGGAGGGTAATACAGGATGTAACACATGATCAGCACAGCATAAGTAATGTATGTACAGTGACTGCACCAGCAGAATAGTGAGTGTAGCTCTGGAGGATAATACAGGAAAGTAACTCAGGATCAGTACAGGATAAGTAATGTATATACACAGTGACTGCACCAGCAGAATAGTGAGTGCAGCTCTGGAGGATAATACAGGATTTTAACTCAGGGTCAGTACAGGATAAGTAATGTATGTACGTGACTGCACCAGAAGAATAGTGAGTGCGGCTCTGGAGTTATAATACGAATGTAACTCAGGATTTAGTAAGGATAAGTAATATATGTACAGTGACTGCACCAGCAGAATAGTAAGCGCAGCTCTGGAGTATAATACAGGAAAGTAACTCAGGATCAGTACAGGATAAGTATGTATGTACACAGTGACTGCCAGCAGAATAGTGAGTGCAGCTCCCGGAGGGTAATACAGGATGTAAAAATCAGGAAACAGTACAGGATAAGTAATGTATGTACAGTGACTGCACCAGCAGAATAGTGAGTGCAGCTCTGGAGGATACAGTACAGGATAAGTAATGTATGTACAGTGACTGCACCAGCAGAATAGTGAGTGCGGCTCTGGAGGATAATACAGGATGTAACTCAGGGTCAGTACAGGATAAGTAATGTATGTACAGTGACTGCACCAGCAGAATAGTGAGTGCAGTTCTGGAGGATAATACAGGATGTAACTCAGGATCAGTAAAGGATAATTTAATGTATGTACAGTGACTGCACCAGCAGAATAGTGAGTTTCAGCTCTGGAGGATAATACAGGATGTAAAATCAGGATCAGTACAGGATAAGTAATGTATGTACAGTGACTGCACCAGCAGAATAGTGAGAGCAGTCTGGAGGATAATACAGGATGTAACTCAGGATAAGTACAGGATAAGTAATGTATGTACACAGTGACTGCCCCCAGCAGAATAGTGAGTGCAGCTGTGGAGGATAATACAGGATGTAACTCAGGATCATACAGGATAAGTAATGTATGTACAGTGACTGCACCAGCAATAGTGAGCACAGCTCTGGGGATAATACAGGATGTAACTCAGGATCAGTACAGGATAAGTAATGTTTGTACAGTGACTGCACCAGCAGAATAGTGAGCGCAGTCTGGAGGATAATATAGGATGTAACTCCGGATCAGTACAGGATAAGTAATGTATGTACAGTGACTGCACCAGCAGAATAGTGAGTGCAGCTCTGGAGGTTAATACAGGATGTAACGCAGGATCAGTACAGGATAAGTAATGTATGTACAGTGACTGCACCAGCAGAATGTGAGTGCAGTCTGGAGGATAAAAAGAATGTAACTCAGGATCAGTACAGCATAAGTAATGTATGTACAGTGACTGCTCCATCAGAATAGTGAGTGCAGCTCTGGAGGAGAATACAGGATGTAACTCAGGATCAGTACAGGATAAGTAATGTATATACAGTGACTGCACCAGCAGAATAGTGAGTGCAGCTCTGGAGTATATTACATTATGCGGTGGCTCTGCTGTTATGGAGGTGACCTGTATCCTCTTGGTTTCTGCGCTGTGAGGCTCTGGAAGCCCCTGGTCCCCTCACTGTCGCCGCTGCTGCTCGTCCCTTGTGTCATTGATGGTTTTCTTATGTCCTTGTTGTTTGTGTCGTATCCTCTTCTCGTCTATGTCGGGGTCTCTGTCCTTTGTCTGACACTGGAAGGAGATGGGGGGGGGGGGGGTGCTGCACTACCGCCATGTTTACCCATCAGGATGTCAGGGACATGATGGACTGAGCAGAGTCACCTCTTCTATTACACCGCAATATAATCGCCAGATGATGAACTGTAAATCCTGCTCTTCACTCCTCTTGTGCTGATGTCACATCCAGAGCTGCCATCAGAATTTGCTGCTTTTCTGTTCGCTCTCTGCATCCTTGATCTCCCAAGTCTCCCTGCTGGTTCGGTGGCAATACAAAGCACATGTGGTACATCATTGGAAGCAGACTTGTGAATGCAGCTCTGGATGTTATTGGAGTATGACAGGATGTAACGGCAGAATAGTAACTGCAGCTCTGGAGGTGACTAGAGAATGAGATATGATGCAAAATAGTGAGCGCAGATGTCGATGTGACCGGAGGATAAGACACGATGCAACAGCAGAATAGTGAGTGCAGCTCCAGAGGTGACTGAAGTGTAATACTTGATGTAGCAGCTGAATAGTAACTGCAGCTCTGGAAGTGACTGGAGTCTGATGTAAGGGGATGAATAGAGGATTTATAGTCACTGGATGCAAGGGACAGGTATATCAGCAACAAATCTGCTAAGGGTAGATGCTTCAGGTCGGGATCACGGCGTCCTGTGCGGCTGTGCTGTGTGATGGGGACACTCGGCAATTCCTTTATTGGCTGCAGCACCCCGCAGGGGACACGAGAGATGAACAATTATTGTAGTATACAGGGATTGTCCAGTTTAAGAAATCCATTTTGTATACCCTATTAGCTGGCGAGTGTATGGAGAGATCGGGAGGAACAGCTGTCGGGCGTATGGAGAGATGGGGAGGAACAGCTGTCGGGCGTGTGGAGGGATGGGGAGGAACGGCTGTCGGGCGTATGGAGAGATCGGGAGGAACGGCTGTCGGGCGTATGGATGGGGTGGGGAGGAGCGGCTGTCGGGCGTGTGGAGGGATGGGGAGGAGCGGCTGTCGGGCGTGTGGAGGGATGGGGAGGAGCGGCTGTCGGGCGTGTGGAGGGATGGGGAGGAACGGCTGTCGGGCGTATGGAGGGATGGGGAGGAACAGCTGTCGGGCGTATGGAGGGATGGGGAGGAACGGCTGTCGGGCGTATGGAGGGATGGGGAGGAACGGCTGTCGGGCGTATGGAGGGAGCGGGAGGAACGGCTGTCGGGCGTATGGAGGGAGCGGGAGGAACGGCTGTCGGGCGTATGGAGGGATGGGGAGGAGCGGCTGTCGGGCGTGTGGAGGGATGGGGAGGAACGGCTGTCGGGCGTCGGGAGGGAGCGGGAGGAACGGCTGTCGGGCGTTAGGAGGGGAGGCGGGAGGAACGGCTGTCGGCGTTTTGGAGGGATGGGGCGGAGCGGCTGTCGGGCGTATGGAGGGATTGGAGGAACAGCTGTCGGGCGTATGGAGGGATGGGGAGGAAACGCTGTCGGGCGTATGGAGGGAGCGGGAAAGGAACGGCTTTTTCGGGCGTATGGAAGGGAGCGGGAGGAACGGCTGTCGGGCGTATGGAGGGAGCAGGGAGGAACGGCTGTGGGGGTATGGAGGGAGCGGGAGGAACGGCTGTCGGGCGTATGGAGGGATGGGGAGGAACGGCTGTCGGGCGTATGGAGGGAGGGGGAGGAACGGCTGTCGGGCGTATGGAGGGAGCGGGAGGAACGGCTGTCGGGCGTATGGAGGGATGGGGAGGAACGGCTGTCGGGCGTATGGAGGGAGCGGGAGGAACGGCTGTCGGGCGTATGGAGGGAGCGGGAGGAACGGCTGTCGGGCGTATGGAGGGAGCGGGAGGAACGGCTGTCGGGCGTATGGAGGGAGCGGGAGGAACGGCTGTCGGGCGTATGGAGGGATGGGGAGGAACGGCTGTCGGGCGTATGGAGGGATGGGGAGGAGCGGCTGTCGGGCGTATGGAGGGACGGGAGGACGGCTTGTTCGGGCGTGTGGAGGGAGCGGGAGGAACGGCTGTCGGGCGTGTGGAGGGATGGGGAGGAGCGGCTGTCGGGCGTGGAGGGATGGGGAGGAACGGCTGTCGGGCGTGTGGAGGGAGCGGGAGGAACGGCTGTCGGGCGTGTGGAGGGATGGGGAGGAACGGCTGTCGGGCGTGTGGAGGGATGGGGAGGAACGGCTGTCGGGCGTGTGGAGGGATGGGGAGGAGCGGCTGTCGGGCGTGTGGAGGGAGCGGGAGGAACGGCTGTCGGGCGTGTGGAGGGAGCGGGAGGAACGGCTGTCGGGACTGGAGGGAGCGGGAGGAGCGGCTGTCGGGTGTATGGTGGGAGTGAACAGCTGTCGGGTGTATGGAGGGATCTGGAGGAACAGCTGTCGGGTGTATGGAGGGATGGGGAGGAGCGGCTGTCGGGTGTATGGAGGGATGGGGAGGAACAGCTGTCGGGTGACGGGTGTTGCGCTGTTCCTGGAGGACAGTGTCGTCGTCTTGTAATCTATTTGCTTTTTGTTTTTGGTCCCGTTCATCACCTGAGGTGCGGATTTTGTTCGTTCCATAAACACCACCGCCAGATTATACGGTGACTGAAGTGTCCACCATCTGGTGACCTGGTCACTGGTGGGTCAGGGTTACAATGTCTCATGGCTCCACTACACTTGGTGCACGGCTTATGGTTGTTACTGTGTTTCGTTACCTTGTCTCTGATAGGTGGAGACACTGTCTTTGATGGGTTGACCACAGGGTTACAGTGTTGCTTATGGGTCAACTTGCTGGTTACACGATCCCCTGTGGGTCAACCACATGAATACACAGTCTCTGCTGGGTTGCCCCATGGTTATATTGTTTCTGGGGCCTTGGATGCCTTGGGCCGACGACCGTGCGGTTAATGTGTCCGGGACAGGCCGACCCTACAGAGATGTTCCCTCATGGCTCCTCTGCCTGGTTGCATTGTCCTGACCGTGCAGTTACCATGTCCGGTACGGGCTGACCCTATAGAGATGTGGTCTCTGATGGCTCCTCTGTCTGGTTCCATGGTACTGACCGTGCGGTTCTGATGTCTGGGACGGGCTGACCCTATAGAGATGTGGTCTCTGATAGCTCCTCTGCCTGGTTCCATGGTCCTGACTGTGCGGTTACCGTGTCCGGGACGGGCCTGACCCTATAGAGTTGTGGTCTCTGATAGCTCCTCTGCCTGGTTCCATGGTCCTGACTGTGCAGTTACCGTGTACGGGACGGGCTGACCCTATAGAGGTGGTCTCTGATGGCTCTTCTGCCTGGTTCCATGGTACTGACCGTGCGGTTTTCCGTGTCGGACGGGCTGACCCTATAGAGATGTGGTCTCTGATAGCTCCTCTGCCTTGTTACATTATCCTGACCGTACGGCTACTTTGTCCGGGACGGGCTGACCCTATAGAGATGTGGTCTCTGATGGCTCCTCTGCCTGGTTCCATGGTCCTGACTGTGCGGTTACAGTGTCCGGGACGGGCCTGACCCTATAGAGGTGTGGTCTCTGATGGCTCCTCTGCCTGGTTCCATGGTCCTGACTGTGCGGTTACCGTGTCCGGGACGGGCCTGACCAAATAGAGATGTGGTCTCTGATAGCTCCTCTGCCTGGTTCCATGGTCCTTTCTGTGCGGTTACCGTGTTCGGGTCGGGCTGACCCTAGAGGTGGTCTCTGATGGCTCCTCTGCCTGGTTCCATGGTCCTGACTGTGCGGTTACCGTGTCCGGGACGGGCCTGACCCTATCGAGATGTGGTCTCTGATGGCTCCTCTGCCTGGTTCCATGGTCCTGACTGTGCGGTTACCGTGTCCGGGACGGGCCTGACCCTATAGAGATGTGGTCTCTGATGGATCCTCTGCCTGGTTCCATGGTCCTGACCGTGCGGTTACAGTGTCCAGGACGGGCTGACCCTTTTAGAGATGTGGTTCTCTGATGGCTCTCTGCCTGGTTCCATGGTCCTGACCGTGCGGTTACCGTGTCCGGGATGGGCTGACCCTATAGAGATGTGGTCTCTGATAGCTCCTCTGCCTGGTTCCATGGTCCGGACTGTGCGGTCGGGCTCCGGCGGAGCCTTTACTTGTTGCGTCTGTCGGTCGTTTGCTGTAGCGCCTCTGATCTGCACCTTACGTTCCTGCGCAGGAAATGTGAATCTTGTATAATAGGAGGATTTCTCTGATGTTGTATGAAATCTGGTTTATACTGAGCTGATAATAAAGCTTTTGGAAGTAAGGTGGTTCCTGCCGCCCTGTGTCCTCCAGACGGGGAGTTGTGAGGTCTGTTCTCCAGCAGCACCTCAAGCATCATCCTCGCGGCTGAGCGCAGACCAGGCGCAATGTGGGCATCAATCTCTGACCCTAAACTAAACTATAGGGACGGGTAACTGGTTTCCAAATGACTCGCTCCGGGCATCCCAGCTGCACTTTTTGGGGGGTTTTGGACAAAACAGTAAAACCTTTTTATGACCAAAATTTTGGGGGCGCAGCCCTTTGGTGTACAACACGGGGTAGAGGAGCTGGAAACCCAGAGCAAGAAACTCCAGTAACAATTTAAAAAACACAGCTGCGGTTTTGGGTCCCAAACCCTGACATACAGCCCGGGTTCACATTTTTATGCCCAAAGCACTAGCCCGCCAGATCGACCCCCCCCCTTGGCGGGCCCGACATCAAAACTGGGAGACTCCCAAAAAGGTTTTGGGTTAAATTGTCCCAGGTAGCTGGAGCCGATTGCATCCCCCAGCTACTGGACGGTCCAAAGAGCCAACACCTCCATCCAGGGGCCACACATGCTTTATACCCGTCTGGTGACTTAGGGGCCGGGGTAGCACTTGGAGGGCTTGGTGCTGCTCTTCCAAGCAATGTAGGACAGTTGTAGCCAAATTGCTGGAAGATCCCAGGGGAGACAATCAGCATGTATGGGTGTACATGATCTGCAAGATGGGATTCATATCCAAATCGGGTAAGAGCACCTCCAGCCTGGACGAGTGGCCCAGAGAACTCCCTGAAAACCTACCCCAGACCATACCATTCAAAACCCCTTTTTTCCCCCAAAAATAAGACAGTTCTTATATTAATTTTTTCTCCAAAGGGCCCAAGGCCCTTTTTTTTCGGGGAAATTTTTAATTTCCCATGAAAAAAAAATTAAATTTTTTAAATTGTTAAAACAAAAAAAAAAATAAATAATTTACTAATATACTGGTACCCTCAAAATCAGCAAACCAGCCAACCCGGGGAAGAAACCCGGTAACCTCGGGTCACCCAATCTCCCCCTTTGTGCTTTTCCGGCAGTGAATGTAGTGGAGACCCAGATCCCCCCTTTACAAGCAGCTATGCCCTCATCCCCCCCCTCATTTTTGGGTTTCCCCACAGCTTCCTGTAGGTTTCTCCGACGTCCCCCCTGGACACTGGGGTTTAAACCCCTTTGGTCAGGGGGGTAAAAACTCCCGGGCCCCCCAAAGCTTTTTGGGAAACTACAACTCCCTCCTTTTCCAACTATTAAAAGTTTAATAAAAAATGCATGTTGGGGGAAGTTTTTAGTTTCCCAACGGGCTGGGGGGCCCCGGCATTTTTGACACCTTCCCTCGGGAAAATTTTTTTTAATGACATGTTTTTTTTGAATTCTTATAATTTCATTTTCTATAAACCATGGGGTTTGTGGGGGTGTAGCTGCCCCTTTGTAGAAAGGGCCCGGGCCGCTAGGTCTTTTTTTCCGGGGGGCCCTTAAAATTTCGAACCCTTGCACCCGGGGGCCCCTTTACCCGTAGGGTAGAAGAGGTGCAGTGACATCCGTCTTTTTGGGGGCCCCATATACAGTGGGGTTTAGCAGAGGTGCGTGACATCCCTGCCCCGGGGCCCCCAAAACACAGTGGGTTAGCAGAGGTGCAGTAAACACCCGTCTGCTCCGGGCCCCCCCAACACAGTGGGTTTAGAAGAGGGCAGTGACACATCTTTTTTGGGGCCCCATAAACAGTGGGGTTTTAGAAGGGGTGCAGTGACTTTCGTCTTTTTTGGGGCCCCCATACAAAAGGGGGTTTAGCAGATTTCGGTGACACCCGTCTGCCCCGGGGCCCCTCACATTAGGGTTAGCAGAGGTGCGGTGACATCCTCTCCCTCCGGGGCCCAAACACAGTGGGGTTTTAGCAGAGGGGGCAGGGGACATCCCGTCTTTCGGGGCCCCAAACAGTAGGGTTAGCAGAGGGCAGTGACACCGTCTTTTTTGGGGCCCCCTAACAGTGGGGTTAGAGAGGTGCGGTGAACCCGCTGCGGGGGGGGCCCCCCATACACAGTAGGGTTACAGGGGGGCATAACTTTCCCGTCGCTGGGGGGGCCCCCTTACCAGTGGGGTTTTTAGCAGAGGGCAGGACTTTTCCGCCCTCCCCGGGGGCCCCATACCATTGGGGTTTGAAGAGGTGCGGGACATCCGCCTCTCCGGGCCCAGAAAGAGGGTTGGAAATGCAGCTGCTGGGACATAAGGAGGGTTTACGGGGGTTTCAGTGCATCCGCTCCCCGGGGGGCCCAACCTGGTGTTTCCAAAGGGTTGGGCCTTGTTCCGGGGGGGCCCCAAAAGAAATTTATAAAAGCATGAAGGCGCCCGGGGCCCCCCCAAAAATACCCCCATTAAAAGGGGCAGATGGGGGAAATGCTCCCGGGGGCCCCTCCAAGGGGGTTAAGCAAAAAGGTTGGGAAAGTCAACCCCACCCTCACATATAGGCCACCGCTCCAGAACAGCAACAGTGCGCTCAGAGATCGCTCCAACAGTGTAATATCTAATGAATGAAAGAACACAGGGGAAACGCCCCCTGGAGTCAGAACTCCCCCCACCACCTATTACTGGGAAAAAGGACCGAAATTTTTTGCAAGGGGGCCCTAGGGGGCCCACAGCAAAAGCTTAAAAGCAACCCCCCCCTCACATAATAGGCCCCCCTCCGAACACAAAAGTGCGCTCCAAAAGAACGCCCCAAAAGTTAAAACTAAAGAAGAAAAAAACACAGGAGAGCGCCCCCCGGAGTTTAAAAACATCCCCAAAACCACCTAAAAATTACGACAGACCCCCCCAAAGCTGCAGGGCCCCTTTTGGGGCCCACAGGGAAGAAATTTTGAGGGTCAAAACCCCCCCCTCACATAAAAGGCCACCGGGAGCCGGCATTTGGGGCAGGGCCCGTGGGTGAGGGCCCGGGAGGGGGTTGGGGGCCGTGGGAGACGGCAGGGGCGGCCTGTGCGTGAGGGGCGGCAGTTTGGGCAGGCCTGTGGGGGAGGAAAGGCAGGGGTGGGAAACCCCGTGCGGAGGGCGGCATTGGTGCAGGACTGTCGTGAGGACGGAGGGGGGTGGCAGGCCCTTGGTTTTTCGTTTAGGACGGCAGTGGTGCAGGCCTGTGCGTGAGGACGGCAGTGGTGCAGGCCTGTGCGTGAGGACGGCAGTGGTGCAGGCCTGTGCGTGAGGACGGCAGCAGCTGATACACGGAAACCGCTCCAGGATTGTTGTGCCACCTTATGCCCAACAACACAAGGTGCGAGCACGACGGGTGGAAAATAATCCGAAAAAGAGAGATTTTATAAGTGTTATAAGATAAAAGGAGGCCAAGACTTCATCATAGATCTATAAAAGTTCATGTTCAGAAAGGGGAACATCTCTCCTTGAGGCGAGGAGAGCACCAAATGGTGTGTAGAGTTTGAATTGCCTTTTTGCCCTCTACTAAGCATCTGCATAGCACAAGGCATTATGGGAAAGGGGCTGAGAAGCCCAAAGCACCCTCTATTGGATGTAACAAATCCTCAATTTGCTTTTGACCCACTGGGTCTTGAGAAAGCAAAAGGGATATTTAGCCAAGCCAGTATCTCTCATCTGCAGTCAACCATTTCAGGATGTTTGTCCCTCATCAGTGCAGAGCGATACAGTTGGCTGCAGATAATGGATAACGGCTTGGCTAAATATCCCTTTTGCTTTCTCAAGGCCCAGTTGGTCAAAAGCAAATTGAGGATTTGTTACATCCAATAGAGGGCGCTTGAGCTTCTCAGCTCTTTTCCCATAATGCCTTGTGGTATTCAGATGCTTAGTAGAGGACAAAAAGGCAATTCAAACTCTACACACCATTTGGTGCTCTCCTCGCCTCAAGGAGAGATGTTCCCCTTTCTGAGCCACTCATTGCCTCCCACACAGCCAGCCAGTATCGCTCTGCTCTGCACTGATGAGGGACAAAGATCCCGAAACAGTGTTGGCTGCAGATGAGAGATACTGGCTTGGCTAAATATCCCTTTTGCTTTTTCGAGACCCAGTGGATCAAAAGCAAATTGAGGATTTGTAACATCCAATAGAGGGCGCTTGAGCTTCTCAGCTCTTTTCCCATAATGCCTTGTAAAGTTCATGTTCATTATACAAAAGTAGCGCTGACGCGTTTCGGGGTTACCCTCTTACTCATGGTGTTTTCCTGTTAATGGTGAGCTGATCACACATGTATCTTCTGGATTGTTTCCTATCACACTAAGCGCACACAAAGATCATGTTACCATGTCTGCACCTGCAGAATAGTGAGCGCAGCTCTGAGGGATAAACGGGATCAGCACTGCAGTCTGATGTCCTCTGCAGGGGTTGGGTTAATCTCACCCTCCATGCGTCGCTCTCAGTATCTCACCACATTAGGATACCTCCCAACTTTTAGAGATTGCGAAGAGGGACACATCAGGCCACGCCTCTAACCACGCCCAAACACATGACATCAAACCAAGCCACACCTCTAACCACGCCCAAACAACCCCTCCTCCCAACTTTTTAGACAGCCAAAAAGAGACACATTTTCAGGATTACATTGTATCCAATGATAAAATATTAAGTAAATTGTTCTGTAATCTACAGTGATGAAGCAATTAAATACTTTTTAAAGCAAGATAGTCAATTTATTGACGCAAATCTATTTTCCAAATGAAAAAGAGGGACATTTATAAAGCACAGAGGGACAAGGGTTAAAAATAGGGACTGTCCCTCCAAAATAGGGACAGTTGGGAGGTATGCATTAGGTCGGGGAGAGGAAGGACATATGTAATATTCAGTAATTATATTGCAGGTCACAGCTCGGTTTGATGAGGAAAGTGACAGGTTATCGGCTAAAAAAGTGCAAATTATTGTGAGCTCCTGGGGTCAGGGATGATGAGAGTGAGACATTGTGTGATAGGGAGATTATATTGTGAGCTCCTGGGGTCAGGGATGATGGGAGTGATACATTGTGTGTAATAGGGAGATTAGAGTGTGAGCTCCTGGGGTCTGGGATGATGGGAGTGATACATTGTGTGTAATAGGGAGATCATATTGTGAGCTCCTGGGGTCAGGGATGATGGGAGTGATACATTGGGTGTGATATGGAGATTCGATTGTGAGCTCCTGGGGTCAGAGATGATGGGAGTGATATATTGGGTGTGATAGGAGAATAGATTGTTAACTACGGGGGTCAGAGATGATGGGAGTGATACAGTTGTATGTGATAGGAGATTAGATTGTGAGCTCGTGGGGTCAGGGATGATGGGAGTGGTACATTGTGTGTGAGAGGGAGATTAGATTGTGAGCTCCTGGGGTAAAGGATGATGGGAGTGATACATTGTATGTGAGAGGGAGATTAGAGTGTGAGCTCCTGGGGTCAGAGATGATGGAAGTGATACATTGTGTGTGAGAGGGAGATAAGATTGTGAGCTCCTGGGGTCAGGGATGAGAAAGGTGAGGGAGGACACTGCTGCCAGTAAGGTCAGTGTATATAGCATATATGGGGTATATAGTGTATATAGGCAGGCGGGGTTTCTGCATTTCACACTTTTACATATTATTTCTGAGACAAATTAGTAAAATGTGGATGGAGATGTGAATGTGAAACACAAGGCCTCAGTCTAGAGTAAGACTGTTGCCCATAGCAACCAATGACAGTGCAGCTTTAATCTCCTGTCACAGCAACCAATCAGAGAGCAGCTTTAATCTCCTGTCACATCAACCAATCAGAGCGCAGCTTTAATCTCCTGTCACATCAACCAATCAGAGAGCAGCTTTAATCTCCTGTCACATCAACCAATAAGAGAAAAGCTTTAATCTCCTGTCACAGCAACCAATCAGAGTGCAGCTTTAAACTCCTTTCTGCTCTACAAAACTGAAACCTGCACTCTGATTGGTTGCTGTGAGCTCTGATCAGTTGCTATGGGCAACAGTCTCACTGCAGACAGTTTTTATAATGAGACTCGGTGTAACAGGTAAATACTGTACAAAAAGATGGGGCCCTGTCCCATTGTCTGTGCCCCGCAGCAGAGGAGCTGCGTACACTGCCGGCTCCTCAGTATACAGCTCCCCCCAGCACAGGAGCTGCGTACACTGCCGGCTCCTCAGTATACAGCTCCCCCCAGCACAGGAGCTGCGTACACTGCCGGCTGCTCAGTATACAGCTCCCCCCAGCACAGGAGCTGCGTACACTGCCGGCTCCTCAGTATACAGCTCCCCCCAGCACAGGAGCTGCGTACACTGCCGGCTGCTCAGTATACAGCTCCCCCCAGCACAGGAGCTGGGTACACTGCAGGCTGCTCAGACTACAACTCCCACCAGCACAGGAGCTGCGTACACTGCCGGGTCCTCAGTATACAGCTCCCCCCAGCACAGGAGCTGCGCATACTGCCGGCTCCTCAGTATACAGCGTCCCGCAGCACAGGAGCTGCGTACACTGCCGGCTCCTCAGTATACAGCGTCCCGCAGCACAGGAGCTGCGTACACTGCCGGCTGCTCAGTATACAGCTCCCCCCCAGCACAGGAGCTGCGTACACTGCCGGCTGCTCAGTATACAGCTCCCACCCAGCACAGGAGCATGCGTACACTGCGGCTTGCTCAGTATACAGCTCCCCCCCAGCAGGAGTGCGTACACTGCGGCTCCTCAGTAATACAGCTCCCCCCAGCACAGGTGCTGGCGTATACTGCCGGCTGCTCAGTATACAGCTCCCCCCAGCACAGGAGCTGCGTACACTGCCGGTCCTCATGTATACAGCTCCCCCGCACAGGAGCTGCGTTACACTGCCGGCTGCTCAGTATACAGCGTCCCGCAGCACAGGAGCTGCGTACACTGCCGGCTCCTCAGTATACACCTCCCCCCCAGCACAGGAGCTTGCGTACACTGCCGCTGCTCAGTATACAGCTCCCCCCAGCACAGGAGCTGCGTACACTGCTGGCTCCTCAGTATACAGCTCCCCCCCAGCACAGGAGCTGCGTATACTGCCGGCTGCTCAGTATACAGCTCCCCCCCAGCACAGGAGCTGCGTTTACTGCCGGCTGCTCAGTATACAGCTCCCCCCAGCACAGGAGCTGCGTACACTGCCGGCTCCTCAGTATACAGCTCCCCGCAGCACAGGAGCTGCGTACACTGCCGGCTGCTCAGTATACAGCGCCCCCCAGCACAGTCCAGCACAGGAGCTGCGTACACTGCCGGCTGCTCAGTATACAGCTCCCCCCAGCACAGGAGCTGCGTACACTGCGGGCTGCTCAGTATACACCTCCCCCCAGCACAGGAGCTGCGGATACTGCCGGCTGCTCAGTATACATCTCCCCCCAGCACAGGAGCTGCGTATACTGCCGGCTGCTCAGTATAGAGCTCCCCCCAGCACAGGAGCTGCGTACACTGCCGACTGCTCAGTATACAGCTCCCCCCAGCACAGGAGCTGCGTATACTGCCGGCTGCTCAGTATACAGCTCCCCGCAGCACAGTCCAGCACAGGAGCTGCGTACACTGCCGGCTGCTCAGTATACAGCTCCCCGCAGCACAGTCAAGCACAGGAGCTGTGTACACTGCCGGCTCCTCAGTATACAGCTCCCCCCAGCACAGGAGCTGCGTACACTGCCGGCTCTCAGTATACAGCTCCCCCCAGCACAGGAGCTGCGTATACTGCCGGCTGCTCAGTATACAGCTCCCCCCAGCACAGGAGCTGCCTACACTGCCAAATGCTCAGTATACAGCTCCCCCCAGCACAGGAGCTGCGTACACAGCCGGCGCCTCAGTATACAGCTCCCCGCAGCACAGTCAGCAACAGGAGCTGAGTACACTGCCGGCTGCTCAGTATACAGCTCCCCCCAGCACAGTCCAGCACAGGAGCTGCCTACACTGCCGGCTCCTCAGTATACAGCGTCCCGCAGCACAGGTTCTGCGTACACTGCCGGCTCCTCAGTATACAGCTCCCCGCAGCACAGGAGCTGCGTACACTGCCGGCTCCTCAGTATACAGCTCCCCCCAGCACAGGGCTATATACACTGCCGGCTGCTCAGTATACAGCTCACCCACAGCACAGGAGCTGCGTACACTGCTGGCTCCTCAGTATACACCTCCCCCCAGCACAGGAGCTGCGTATACTGCCGGCTGCTCAGTATACAGCTCCCCCCAGCACAGGAGCTGCGTTTACTGCCGGCTGCTCAGTATACAGCTCCCCCCAGCACAGGAGCTGCGTTGACTGCCGGCTGCTCAGTATACAGCTCCCCCCAGCACAGGAGCTGCGTACACTGCCGGCTGCCTCAGTATACAGCTCCCCCAGCACAGGAGCTGCGTTTACTGCCGGTCTCTAGTATACAGCTCCCCCCAGCACAGTCCAGCACAAGGAGCTGCATATACTGCCGGCTGCTCAGTATACAGCGTCCCGCAGCACAGGAGCTGCGTATACTGCCGGCTGCTCAGTATACAGCTCCCCAGCGCACGTCCGCACAGGAGCTGCGTTACACTGCCGGCTCCTCAGTATACAGCTCACCACCCAGCAACGGAGCTGCATACACTGCCGGCTCATCAGTATACACGCTCCCCCAGCACAGAGCTGTGTACACTGCCGGCTCCTCAGTATACACCTCCCCCCAGCACAGGAGCTGTGTACACTGCCGGCTCCTCAGTATACAGCTCCCCCCAGCAACAGGAGCTGCGTACACTGCCGGCTCCTCAGTATACAGCTCCCCGCAGCACAGGAGCTGCGTACACTGCCGGCTCCTCAGTATACAGCTCCCCGCAGCACAGGAGCTGCGTACACTGCCGGCTGCTCAGTAATCAGCTCCCCGCACTGCGCATCCATCATCCTGTGTGAAGAAGAAATGACACCACAGAGCATTATAGTGTTATAACAGTTTACTCTTATAACTCCTCAGAAAATATTTCAGACATTAAAGAGACATCGCACTGCTCTCTGGTATCAGCCGTGTCACAATGTGTTATAACGCTCCGGTACCGAAATAACCTCCAGAGACAAGAGAGAGACCGGCTGCAGGAGAAGGGAATTCATTCTATTGCTCTCTGTTAGCAGCCAGGTCAGGATGTCTTATAACGCTCCAGTACTGATATAACCAGAGACATTACATCCTATGTGACTGATATCAGCCGCACCTCTTATAACGCTCCAGTACTGATATAACCACCAAACATTACATCATATGTGAATGATATCAGCCGTTCCTCTTATAACGCTCCAGTAATGATTATAACCAGGGACAAATTTCATCCTATGTGACTGATATCAGCCCCTCCTCTTATAACGCTCCAGTACTGATATAACCTCCAGACATTACATCCTATGTGACTGAAATCAGCCGCTCCTCTTATAACGCTCCATACTGATATAACCTCCAGACATTAATCCCTAGTGAAACTGATATCAGCCGCTCCTCTTATAACTCTCCAGTACTGATATAACCAGACATTAAATCCTATGTGACTGATATCAGCCGCTCCTCTTATAACGCTCCAGTACTGATATAAACAGAGACATTAAATCCTATGTGACTGATATCAGACGCTCCTCTTATAACGCTCCAGTACTAATATAACCAGAGACATTACATCCTATGTGACTGATATCAGCCGCTCCTCTTATATCAGCTCCAGTACTGATATAACCAGAGAATTACTCCTATGTGACTGATATCAGCCGCTCCTATTATATAGCTCCTGTACTGATATAACCAGAGACATTACATCCTATGTGACTGATATCAGCCACTCCTCTTATAACGCTCCAGTACTGATATAACCAGAGACATTACATCCTATGTGACTGATATCAGCCGCTCCTCTTATAACGCTCCAGTACTGATATAACCAGAGACATTTTATCCTATGTGACTGATATCAGCCGCTCCTCTTATAACGCTCCAGTACCGATATACCTCCAGACATTATATCCTATGTGACTGATATCAGCCGCTCCTCTTATAACGCTCCAGTACTGATATAACCTCCAGACATTACATCCTATGTGACTGATATCAGCCGCTCCTCTTATAACGCTCCAGTACTGATATAACCAGAGACATTACATCCTATGTGACTGATATCAGCCGCGCCTCTTATAACGCTCCAGTACTGATATAACCTCCAGAGACATTACATCCTATGTGACTGATATCAGCCGCTCCTCTTATAACGCTCCAGTACTGATATAACCAGAGACATTACACTCCTATGTGAGTGTTATCAGCCGCTCCTCTTATAACGCTCCAGGACTGATATAACCTCCAAGACCTTACATCCTATGTGACTGATATCAGCCGCTCCTCTTATAACGCTCCAGTACTGATATAACCAGAGACATTTTATCCTATGTAACTGATATCAGCCGCTCCTCTTATACGCCTCCAGTTCTGAAATAACCTCCCGACATTACATCATATGTGACTGATATCAGCCGCTCCTCTTATACCGCTCCAGTACTGATATAACCAGAGACATTACATCCTATGTGACTGATATCAGCCGCTCCTCTTATAACGCTCCAGTACTGATATAACCAGACATTACATCCTATGTGACTGATATCAGCCGCTCCTCTTATAACGCTCCAGTACTGATATAACCAGAGACATTACATCCTATGTGACTGATATCAGCCGCTCCTCTTATAACGCTCCAGGACTGATATAACCAGAGACATTACATCCTATGTGACTGATATCAGCCGCTCCTCTTATAACGCTCCAGTACTGATATAACCAGAGACATTACATCCTATGTGACTGATATCAGCTGCTCCTCTTATAACGCTCAGTACTGATTATAACCTCCAGACATTACATCCTATGTGACTGATATCAGCCGCCTCTTATAACGCTCCAGTACTGATATAACCTCAGACATTACATCCTATGTGACTGATATCAGCCGCTCCTCTTATAATGTCCAGTACTGATATAACCAGAGACATTACATCCTATGTGACTGATATCAGCCGCTCCTCTTATAACGCTCCAGTACTGATATAACCTCCAGACATTACATCCTATGTGACTGATATCAGCCGCTCCTCTTATAACGCTCCAGTACTGATATAACCAGAGACATGACATCCTATGTGACTGATATCAGCCGCTCCTCTTATAACGCTCCAGTACTGATATAACCAGAGACATTACATCCTATGTGACTGATATCAGCCGCTCCTCTTATAACGCTCCAGTACTGATATAACCAGAGACATTACATCCTGTGTGACTGATATCAGCCGCTCCTCTTATAACGCTCCAGTACTGATATAACCAGAGACATTACATTATATGTGACTGATATCAGCCGCTCCTCTTATAACGCTCCGGCCTGTCAGGGTTACCGGCCCTTTAAGTGTGGCCCCGGTTAGCGCACGGCTCCGGACATACAGGACAGGCAGGTGCAGCATGCACAGAGTCCCAGCAGTGCGGAGGCGGCGGCGGCGAGGCGCGACTGTCTCTGGTACTTCAGCGCCTTCTTGACCCGCTGGCCGGACTGGGAGATGTAGTCCACTGTGTTCAGGACGTTGTACTCAATGCTGTTGACGACTCCTTCCTGCTCCGACGCCAGGAGGTCGAGCTGCATGAAGAGCGCGTGCAGCTCCGCGATCTGCGCCTCCAGGTCCCGCAGCTGCTGGTGCCGCTCGTGGGCCAGCGCCAGGTGCTGCTTGGCCCTCAGGACCTCCAGGTCGTGGCCGACAATCTGCGGGGCCAGCGGGCTCCGGAGCAGCTGCTCCACCTGCTCGTCGGGCAGCTCCAGGCCGGCCAGCTCCGCCTGCCGCACCATCTGCTCCTTCAGCCGGAGCAGGTAGCGCGTCTCGCTGATGTAGTGTTGGGTCATCACCTCCCGGAAGCGGTTGGTCAGGACGTTCCACTGAGTGTGCCGGATGCGGTGCTCCGCCGTCCAGCCCTGGGGGCCGCGGCTCAGACCGCTCTTCATGGCGGTGAGGTGGGTCTGCAGGGCGCTGGCGTGGAGGGCCAGCGTGGTCTTCATGGCGCTCAGCTCCTCCTTGCCCCGGCAGATGGTGGCCCCGGTGGTGCCGCACAGGACCTCTTCTTGCTTGCTCTCGATGCCCTCAGCCTCGGCCTTCAGCTGCTTTAGGGCCAGGGACAGGCCGGACACCTCCGCAAAGAACGCGTCCATCCTCGCGGCCTCCGCGTCCTGGAAGACGGGGTTGTGGAAGGCCAGAGGGTCCTCATGGCCCGGCAGGTCCTCGTAGCTGGCCCTCAGCTCCTCCAGCCGGTCCCTCATGGTGCGGGGGCCATACGCTTAGCCTCTGCAGGAGCCCATGCTGCTCCGAGCTGCCACCGCGACTGCTCCACACAAGTGTTTCCTCCCAGATCTGGCAAATATTGACTGAGGAGTCTTGGCTCCGGGAGGGTTTGCTCTGCTGGTCACATGCCTGGATTTCAGGCTGGGTGGCAGTGGATGCCAGGAGTGGGTGGTACTCCCATTGCTCCCAGCAAAGTGGATGTCAGGAGCGGGTGGTAGTCCCATGGCTCTCTAGGGTGGAGGTCAGGAGTGGGTGGTACTCCCATGGCTCTCTAGGGTGGAGGTCAGGAGTGGGTGGTACTCCCATGGCTTCCCCAGGTGGATGTCAGGAGCAGGTGGTACTCCCATGGCTCTCCAGGGTGGAGGTCAGGAGTGGGTGGTACTCCCATTGCTTCCAGCAAAGTGGATGTCAGGAGCGTGTGGTAGTCCCATGGCTTCCCCAGGTGGATGTCAGGAGCAGGTGGTACTCCCATCACTCCCAGAAAAGTGGAGGTCAGGAATGGGTGGTACTCCCAACACTCCCAGCAGAGTGGAGGTCAGGAGCAGGTGGAACTCCCATCGCTCCCAGCAAAGTGGCGGTCAGGCGCAGGTGGTACTCCCATCACCACACCAGGTGGAGGTCAGGGGCGGGTGGTACTCCCATCTCTCTCCCGGGTGGAGGTCAGGAGCGGGTGGCACTCCCATCTCTCCCGGGTGGAGGTCAGGAGCGGGTGGTACTCCCATCGCTCTCCCGGGTGGAGGTCAGGAGCGGGTGGTACTCCCATCGCTCTCCCGGGTGGTGGTCAGGAGCTGGTGGTACGCCCATCGCTCTCCCGGGTGGAGGTCAGGAGGGGGTGGTACTCCCATCGCTCTCCGGGTGGAGTCAAGGAGCGGGTGGCACTCCCATCGCTCTCCTGGGTGGAGGTCAGGAGGGGGTGGTACTCCCATCACTCTCCCGGGTGGAGGTCAGGAGCGGGTGGCACTCCCATCTCTCCCGGGTGGAGGTCAGGAGCGGGTGGGACTCCCATCGCTCTCCCCAGGGTGGAGGTCAGGAGCGGGTGGACTCCCATCTCTCCCGGGTGGAGGTCAGGAGCGGGTGGTACTCCATCGCTCTCCCGGGTGGATGGTCAGGAGCGGAGGCACTCCCATCTCTCCCCGGGTGGAGGTCAGGGGCGGGTGGTACTCCCATCGCTCTCCCAGGTGGAGGTCAGGAGCGGGTGGTACTCCCATCACTCTCCCGGGTGGAGGTCAGGAGGGGGTGGTACTCCCATCGCTCTCCTGGGTGGAGGTCAGGAGCGGGTGGTACTCCCATAGCTCTCCCGGGTGGAGGTCAGGAGGGGGTGACACTCCCATCGCTCTCCCGTGTGGAGGGCAGGAGGGGGTGGCACTCCCATCGCTCTCCGGGTGGAGGTCAAGGAGGGGGTGGAACTCCCATCGCTCTCCCGGGTGGAGGTCAGGAGGGGGTGGTACTCCCATCGCTCTCCCGGGTGGAGGTCAGGAGGGGGTGGTACTCCCATCGCTCTCTAGGGTGGAGGTCAGGAGTGGGTGGTACTCCCATCGCTCCCAGCAACGTGGAGGTCAGGAGGGGGTGGTACTCCCATCGCTCTCCAGGGTGGAGGTCAGGAGCGGGTGGTCCCCTCTTTTTAGGGTCAGTGGCGCAGGTCACATAGATGAATGATACATAATGAGCTCGGAGGGCGGGGCCTGTGATGAATATTCATGAGTGACCCTTGATTAACGTAAATCAAGAGGCTCATGTTGGAGAGAGCATTCACCACCTGCCGTTCAGGACTCTGGGAAAGCAGAGCCGGAGTAGTGGCCGCCGTGTCGCATACAGGCAGGAGCTCCGGAGGCAGATATGGAGGGCGCGCGCCCCAGGCTAGAGGGAGGAGCTTCGGGGCCGGTATGGGGGCGCGCGCCCCAGGATGCAGGATGGGGGTAGTCGGCAAATGGTCATGTGCTCCTGCAGCCACCGTCAGCCAGTCCTTTCCTTCTGAGCTTCGCAGCATCCGGATTGTGACGAGGGCCCTTTAAGGAGCTGCTCGTCTCCAGGTCGCTGGCAGCGCCGAGCGTGAGTCACCGGCGGCCGTGCGTCACTGCTGAGCAAACAACGAGCCAGGGGAAGCGGGGACAACATCCTCATCATCCGCCGCCGAGAGCAGCCTGACAGCAGAGGGTAGTAGGGAGGATGGCGGCTCCTGAGGGTAGTAGTCCAGGGAGGACGGCAGCTCCTGATATCTTCAGAGGGTAGTAGTCTGGGGGGGGGGGGCGGCGGCTGCTGATATCTGCAGAGAGTAGTAGTCCAGGGAGGACGGCGACTGCTGATATCTGCAGAGAGTAGTAGTCCAGGGAGGACGGCGGCTCCTGATATCTGCAGAGAATAGTAGTATGTGGGGGGCGGCGGCTGCTGATATCTGCAGAGAGTAGTAGTCCAGGGAGGACGGCGACTGCTGATATCTGCAGAGAGTAGTTGTCAAGGGAGGACGGCGGCTCCTGATATCTGCAGAGAGTAGTAGTATGTGGGGGGCGGCGGCTGCTGATATCTGCAGAGAGTAGTAGTCCAGGGAGGACGGCGGCTGCTGATATCTGCAGAGGGTAGTAGTCTGTAGGGGGCGGCGGCTGCTGATATCTGCAGAGAGTAGTAGTCCAGGGAGGACAGCGGCTGCTGATATCTGCAGAGGGTAGTAGTCCAGGGAGGACAGCGGCTGCTGATATCTGCAGAGGGTAGTAGTCCAGGGAGGACAGCGGCTGCTGATATCTGCAGAGGGTAGTAGTCCAGGGAGGACAGCGGCTGCTGATATCTGCAGAGGGTAGTAGTCCAGGGAGGACGGCGTCTGCTGATATCTGCAGAGTGTAGTAGTCCAGGGAGGACGGCGGCTGCTGATATCTGCAGAGGGTAGTAATCCAGAATTTCACATTTTGCACACGGTGAATGCTGCAGCTTCTTCATCACCAATTTCTAAATGAAAAATAAAGTGCTTCCTCCTCGCGGGAATATCTGAAAGCAACACCAAGCACCTGGCGGCGGCGAGATCCCTACAGAGGCTGCAGCAAGTGATCAGCCCTGCGACTCCCGCCTCCGCTTCATCAAAACCTGGGGAGAACAGAGGGGAGAAGCCTCCATGACCGGACACCGATCTCCGCCTCAAACCACGTTACCATTTCCCCACATGGGCACAATCATGGCAGGCGGTGCATTCATGGAGGCCAAGTCTTCCGGCACAATCATGGCAGGCGGTGCATTCATGGAGGCCAAGTCTTCCGGCACAATCATGGCGGGACAGGTAACTTGTAAGACTTGACAGACGGGTCAAGAAGGTCCAGAAAGGATGAAGGAGACCGGGGCGGACGCTACTGCAGCTCCGACTCAAAATGCAACTGTGAGGAAAATTCACTCAAAAAATGACAGTCATCTCTCCAACTTCATCAAGTCAGATCTCACAGATGGCCCCCAGCCCCCAGGAAAGCTCAATTAACATGTTAATCAGCACAGCCAAAACCTATTGTAAATGCTCTTCTATAGGAAGTTAGCACAGCAGGAGATGTGGACACCTCAAAAGAACCCTGATTTCCATTAATTAGCACTGAAGAGACATGTGCACTCTCCAACCCCAAGAACAAAGACTTGAATGGAACCAACCCAGCCGCCACGGCTCTAATATTTCATATAGATTTATAGGCGATCCGTTCATAACTGGTCTATGGCGATTTCATATCTTAAAATATGGAACTCCCCGCACACATAGCCACCACTCCCATGCTTGCACGAGACAGGGGGACCGAGAAATCCAGAACTGGACTTAGGGAGTCCATAGGATAGGGGTGTCTGATATCCGGGCATAGTGTAGGTTCTGATGCCACCGGCTCGGTTCTGTGCCAATACCCTGCCGCGTTATGGTCCATTTTTGTGTTTCTGTCAGAAACTGCATGACCAGAGTGGGAGGAGTTCACAGACCGTCCCAGGGGTGTGTAGGGGCGTGTAGGGGGCTGCCACGTGGGCTGTTTCCTCACAGATATAAGCAGGGGCCCGGGTGGGCTGAACCATTGATCCAGGAGGGGGGGTACCTAAGAGCATTTCCAGGAGCATCCACACACAGAAGCCAGGCCACTTAAGTCCCCCATGTGGGCCGAGCACCAAGCCATCCACAGGTAACTGGACACATTTTACTGCCCATACTTATGCTTGCACCTCTGACTCTTATCTGTATATTATTATCCTTTTGTATATATTTGTCTAGTGTGCCCTACAAGGCTAATTAAATCTATAAACTTTAATCTGAATTAATCTGTTGTCTTGATCATCGGCCTCACACGCCTAGCACTCGGTCTATAATATATAGCTACCCCAAGGCTGGTTTCGGGCCTTGTTATAAGTCGGTAACGGATCGGTCTTAAAACTAAACTAGAAACTGGTGGCAGCCGTTCAGGATTCTGGGCGAGTAGGGTGTTCTCTCGTCCTCCCTGTGCCCATGTGGACAGGGGTAAACAGTGGAACAGTATCTGGCTGACCTTGTGCACCCTAGGGGGCAGTGCAACGTCACGATACACCCCAAGTCAGGCCGTCGACCCTCGAGTGGGCTGGCGGGGCGGGCATTTTCCTTACAGATTCACACGCCCTTTTGAGGGCGCTAGGGGGCAGTACCTTCTCGGTGCTCCCCCATGTGCCAGGCTGATCCCTCTCCCTGTCGGGACAACCCATCGGCGTTGCCATGGTCTCAGCCCTTCCGGTGGCGAATGGCGAAGTTGTACTGATGGAACGCCAGGCTCCAGCGTAGCAACCTCCCATTGGTTCCGGAGACCGTGTGTAGCCAGCTCAGAGGGTTGTGGTCCGTCTCCACAATGAAATGCCGCCCGTAAAGGTAGGGCTGCAGCCGCTGCAGGGTCCACACCATCGCCAGGCATTCTTTCTCAATGGTGGAATAGGCCACTTCCCTCGGCAGAAGCTTCCGGCTCAGGTACATAACGGGATGTTCCTGTCCCGTTGTGTCCACCTGGCTGAGCACTGCACCGAGGCCAGAGTCGCTGGCGTCGGTTTGTACTAAACTGCCAGGTGAAGTTGGCGGCTTGTAGTACTGGGGAGCTGGACAAGGCGGCCTTGAGGGCATGGAAGGCCGTCTCGCAGTCGTTTGTCCAATCGACTGCGGAGGGCAACCTCTTCTGGGTGAGTTCCATCAGGAGCTTTGCCAGGCTGCTATAGTGTGGAACAAACCTCCTATAGTACTCAGCGGTGCCGAAGAAGGACATCACCTGCTTTTTGGTCCTGGGGGTGGGCCAGAATGTGATGGCATCCACTTTTCCGGGCTCTGGCTACAAGGCCCCCCCCACCTACCCGGTGCCCCAGGTAGTGGACCTCACTCATGCCCAGCTGGCACTTTTCCGGCTTGATGTTCAAGCCTGCCTGGCGGACTCGCCCAAGCACCTGCGTCAGGTGCTGGAGATGATCCTCCCAGGTGGGACTGAAAACGGCTATGTCATCCAGGTACGTGGCCACGTACCCTTCAAGTCCATTGAGCAGCCTGTTGACCATCCGCTGAAAAGTGGCAGGGGCATTCTTCATGCCGAATGGCATGACGGTGGACTCGTACAGTCCAAATGGGGTGATAAAGGCAGAGCGTTCCCTTGCCCCACGGGTCAGGGGAATCTGCCAATATCCCCGGCTCAGATCCATGATGGTCAGGTACCTGGCCCTGGCCAACTGACCGAGCAGGTAATCGATGCGTGGTATTGGGTACGCATTGGTGACCGTGACAGCGTTGAGCCCCCTGTAGTCCACGCAGAACCGGGTGGTCCGATCCTTCTTGGGCACGAGGACTACAGGCGAGGCCCAGGCACTGTTGGATGCCTGGATGACCCCCAGCTTCAGCATCTCGTCAATCTCCTCACGCATGTGCTGCTGCACTTCGGGGGAGATCCGATATGCTGAACGCCGGATTGGGGGGTGATCCCCGGTGTCCACGTGATGGACGGCTGACTCCGTCCTTCCAGGCACGTTAGTGAACAATGCCCGGAAGGGGTGGAGAGTTGCCAACAGCTGGGACCGTTGGTCCTCCAGGAGCTGTCCACAAATCTCCCCATCCGCTATGGATCCATCTACCCTGGCCGGGGCGAGCATATCCAAGATGGTCTCAATCTCACCTTCCTCGGGCAGGTTGCACATGGGAAGGGCACATGCCTTCCGCCTTCCCCGGTCGTGGTCCAGGGTGACCAGGTACGTGACTAGGTTGAGTTGCTGTTACACGACATATGTGCCTTCCCAGGCTGTCTGAAGCTTGTCCTGTGGTATGGGGACCAGTACCCACACTTTCTGACCCACCTGGTAGGTCCTCTCACAAGCGTTCTGGTCGTACCACTGCTTCTGGTCGGCCTGGGCCCATCGCATATTCTTGTGCACTAGCTGTGTCAAGGCCTGCATTTTGTCACGGAAGCGCACGACATACTCAATGACCGACACCTCAGGGATCGCTAAGTCTCCTTCTCATGCCTCCTTCACCAGAGCCAGGGGCCCCCGTACACGTTGCCCATATAGGAGCTCGAAGGGAGCGATCCCCGTTGAGGCCTGTGGAACTTCTCGGTAAGCAAATAGTAGGTGTGGGAGGTACCGCTCCCAGTCGCGCCCATGGGTGTCGACCAACATCTTAAGCATCTGCTTCAGGGTGCCATTGAACCGTTCACACAGGCCATTAGTCTGTGGGTGGTACGGGCTGGCCACCAGATGTTGCACCTGTATCAGCTTACACAAGGACTCCATTAACTGCGACATGAACTGGGTCCCCCGGTCAGTAAGCATTTTCTGGGGAAAGCCCATTCGAGAGAAAATCTCCAGTAAGGCGGTGGCCACCTTGTCGGCCCGAATGGACGACAAGGCTACCGCTTCCGGGTACCGAGTGGCGTAGTCTACTACCGTCAGTATGAAGCGTTTCCCAGAGCTGCTGGGAATGGACAGTGGTCCAATTAAATCCACAGCCACCCTCCTGAAAGGCTCGTCTATGATGGGCAGAGGTACCAGTCGGGCTTTGGGCCTCGGCCCCGCCTTCCCCACCCTCTAACAAGCGTCACAGAACGGCAGTAAGGCAGCCCACATCAGTCCCATCTTTGGCCAGTAGAAATGCTGGGCCAGCCATTCCTTTATATGGTGTTCCGTAGGTGTCGGCCATCGGAATCTTCGTGCGCAACCCGCAACAACTTGCCATGAACGGATAGGGTACCACCAACGCTCGGTCCCTGGGCCACGACTTACGGTGACTCGGTCTGGACCATCTCGTGCTGACAGCTCCTTGGTCCCAGACCACCCGCGCGGTGTCGGAGTCCAAGGGTGGCCTGTGCCGCCTGCTCATTGAGAGTTTCAGGATGTCGTCAGCCGCTAAAGCTTGCCATGATATCTCTCGGGACTAGACGTGGTCAGAATGGATGAGCTGCCACGTCATTTGTCGGTTCCCAGGGACCTATCTCCTGGCCCTCGCCTACCCTGGGCACTTATTCCGGTCTGATGGAGGTTTACCGTCGGGCCCTTGTGGGGCCTCCTGCCATCCACACTGCGCGTGCAGCGGACACGACCATGCAAACGCTGGTGGGGCTCCTCCTCCCCCTAGGCGTCTATTATAAGTAGCCAAGCTGCTTGGACTAACCTCAGCCCTCTGACATCTGTTTGTGGGGAGACCCTGCTCTGTGGCCTTTCCTGGGAGCCCTGCCTCACCTGCATGCTCCCCCACCAAGCTTGTCTGCCCCTGGCTGTGGGTGGGATGACCCTGCCTGTGGCCTTTCCTGGGAGCCCTGCCTCACCTGAATGCCTCCCCCACCGAAGCTGTCTGCCCCCTGTTTGTCCCTCCTCTCTGTTGCCACACCAGAGGTCAACGATTCCCAGCAGGCTTGTATGGACACATCCTGCGGCCACATATTGAAACCTGCGGACCTTTATCTCATCTCCTCCTTAACAGGGTTGGATGATACACATGGGGCATTTTGGGGGGGGGTGACCTTGGGGCTTCCAGGGGCTTCAAAACTGGGCTACCAGCCACCCCAAGTCTGTCCTAACAATAACACTAGCTGGATGGTTTGAAGATTCCACCTACCTCCAGCAATACCTGCCCGGCACCCCAGTACAAAATACACCCTTGGCCACTGGCAGCGCCAGCACAACGCCTACAATTCCGCAGTCAGCGCGGGTCTTTCCGGGTATACATGTCTTTGGGACACCAGCTAGGCCTGCACCACAGTCATCTCCGGGCTTTACCTCTGAGACGTAGGATGTTAGAAACGACCCACTGGTCAACTCAGGCACATGGTGCTGGCGGCAAATTTTTTCGAATGCCAGCATGGAAGGTGTCCTGGGTCTCCGCCCTTTTTCAGCATGAGGACTAGTCCTCCGCCCTTAAACTTTGGAACTTGGGTCTTGGAGGCTCTTGACTGGCCCAGGGTGGACTGGGCCTTTTTTCAGCTGACAGCTCACTGTAATTGGTGGTTTATGATCTCGCTGACGTTCCTACGCCCACTCCGACGTTCGTCGCTGCCGCTCTTATCCGCTCGCGACGTTCTGCAGCTGCTGAGAGGGCACTTGTAGAGTCGACGGTCTCCAGCCTCAAGCTTAGCCAGGTCGGCTTGCAGGAGAATGCTGAAGGTGAGCTGCCCACTGAGCACATTTGACCTCCTGTGACTGGCTCTTGAGGAGCCCGAGCTGGACTCCTCCCTTGCCTTTAGTCCATAGGCCTGGTCTGGGGCCGAGCTCCTCTGGCTAACTTCACCGATGTTTCCTCTCGGCTACAGCTTTGCCCTTGCCCACGAACCAGCCATCTTTGCAAAACATTTGGTTACTTGACACAAAAACTAGCCAACCTGAAAGCACAAAACCTTGTACTTGCACTCTGATTGTCTAGTGCTGAATTAATCTTAAGACTGCCAGCAAGCAATACCACCTGATGGTTTGTCCCGTAGTGTTTGGGGGAGTACGGAACCCACACACTTTGCACCACACTATGTCTTGATCCCACCGCTCTGCCACCAATCTGTCAGAAAAAGCAGCCCGCTGCCACTCGAGGGTCGGACGTCCTGACTTGGGGTTGTATTGTGATGTTTCGCTGCCCCCTAGCGGTTCACAAGGACAGCCAGATAATGATCCAATATTAAACCCTGACCACACGGGCAAAGGGAGGACGAGAGAAACACCTCTACTTGTCCAGAAGCTGAAAGGCCTGCACCAGTTTCTAGTTTAGTTTTAACGGACCGATCCGTTTACCGTTTATATACTAGGCCCCGAAACCAAGCATTGGGTAGCTATATATTTAGACCGTGTGCTATGCGTGTGAGGGCGATGATCAAGACAAGACTAACTCATATTAAAGTTTTATAGAATTTAATTAGCCTGTGTTGGGACACTAGACAAATATATGACAAAAGGATTAATAATTACAGATAAGAGTCAGAGTGTGCAAGCATATGTATGGGCAAAGTAAATGTAGTCCAGTTACCTGGGGATGGCCTTGAGTGCTCGGCCCACCACTGGGGGATTAAGTGGCATGGCTTTCTGTGTGTGGATGATCCTGGAAAAATGCTCTTAGGTACCCCCCTCCTGGATCAATGGTTCCAGCCCACCGGGGCCATGATTATATCTGTCGCGGACAGCCCACGTGGCACCCCTACACACCTGGGACGGTCTGTGAACTCCTCACAACTCTGGTTCATGCAGTTTTTTACAGATACACAAAAATGGACCATACCGCGGCAGGGCATTGGCAAATGAATCCGAACAGGTCGGCCATCATCAGAAACCGGCTGGACCTACACTAGGCCGGATTTTCAGACCACCCTTATCCTATGGACTCCCTAAGTCCAGTTCTGGATTTTCCACGGTCCCCAATGCCTAGTGCAAGCATGTGAGTGGTGGCTGTGTGTGCCGGATAGTTCCATATTTTAAGATATGAAATCGCAATAGACCTAGTTATGAACGGAAATCGCCTATAATCTATTATGAAATTTCGGAGACGTGGCAGCTGGGTGGTTAATTCTAAGTCTTTGTTCTTTGGGGTTGGAGAGTGCCACATGTACTCTTCAGTGCTAATTAATGGAAGATCAGTGGTTCTTTTGAGGTGCCACATCTCCTGCTGTCCTAATTCCTATAGAAGAGCATTTACAATGGTCTTGGCTTTGCTGATTAACGTTGTAAATTGTGTTTCCTGGGGGCTGGGGCACATCTGTGAGAATCTGACTTGATGAAGTTAAAGAGGATGACTAATTTTTCTTAGGTGAATTATCCTCACAGCCACCATCGCCCTTGAGAAACCAACTGTCCATTCCCCTCTTGGAAGGTTGCGTCGCAGCTCCAAATGCAGGAAGCCTCAGCACCCATCTAATCCATGGGTGCTCGGCCTGTGTCCCCTCATTGGTCTGAATACCTCAGGAATCTGTTAGGCGGGTTTCACATCCGCTTCGGGAAGGTTTATAGACACCAACTGTGAAATATGAATATAATTGTGGCATCCAAGTTGATCATTAGGTCATAAGAGGTCAGCAAGCCAAATGCTCTCACTCAAAGTAGGAAGCGAGTCTAAGCAGGTGGTCGGCTTCAAAAAGGCCCCTATTGTCCATTTCACACGTCCTAAGAGACCAACTTGGGACCAAGGGCAACAGTCAGAGGTGTGAAGCCGATCAAATGCAGCACCAGACCTCCGGAACGAAAGTTCCTTAGAGAAATTATGGAAAGCCACCTATTGTCCATTTTACACGTCTCAGAGGGAACTTGGAGACCAAGGCAACAGTCAGAGGTGTGAAGCCGATCAAAAGGCAGCGCCAGACGCCCCGGAACCGAAGTTCCATAGAGAATTATGGAATAACTACACGTCACACCCACTAACTGGTCTCAGATTTGTGAACCTGGAAGCGAGACGAACGGCCACATGGGTCTCACTCCCTTCTGAAAACAAGGGATGGGGAGATACGGAGAACGGCTACTAGGAAACCGGCGGTGTTTGGTATCAGAACATAGCTGGGGCCCAGCCGGGTCCAAAGATACCAGCGCCGCCTTTCCAGGGGCCCCTCCTCCACCCACCCTTTCCCCCCCTCCACGGAGATGTTAGGACCAATCTTAGATTATAGTTCCAAGCACTCAGCCCAGAAGGGAGACGAGGGCATTGAGCCATCCTGGAAGTGTGGCTTAGGATAAGAGCCTGTGCTGGGCATCAGGTAGGGGTTGTCTGCTGTGGGAGTATATACCAAACTAGATATATCAGGAGGAACCAGGAACTCGCTCCCATCATCCACCTCCATGTGGCTGCGCTGAGGCCTAACACCAGCGAACTGACCTTGTCTGTATATAGTATACAGGAGCTGATGGTTTACGACTATGGGTTAATGTCTAATAATGTGAGTTGCTATCTGCACTGCGGACCATCACTGCACTGAGAAGGTTCTAGAATTGACCTCTCTTTCACCCCTTGAGCAGCTGGTGTCTTCTGAGCATGTCTGACTCATGTCCAGGTGTGATGTGTGGTAGAAATGTAACCATTTGCAGCTGCTGAGGCTTTGACGGGAGTGACCATAGCAACACCAGGGAGGGGTCAGATTTGGAGGCTATAAAAGATAGGTATACTTATTATTCTGGGTCTCTCCCACACAGGAGGGGGTTCTCTATGGGTCTTCTCCTGGAGAGCTTGTCCTTTCCACTAAGGAGTCTCTCCGAATTGGGAGAATGGGTCTCTCTGAGGGAGCTGGTCTCTGCACTGCTATCCACCTTCAGGGTATCTGTGTGAACTGCAGAGCTCAGCTTTAACCCCTTGTCTTCCCTGGCCGCATGGCAGTGGTACAAGAAAGAGTTAGTGCAGGGAGGGCATGGAAGTACAGACACCACCCTGTCTCGGTCAAAAGGGGCTGCATCTGGCAGGATGATTTTATGGAGGATGTCTGCTGCCGTGTGCTGTACCAGCTTTGCCGGGTTGAAGTACAGAGGCCTGAGATGTTTTACCAGCGTTAACTCCTAGTCTCCTGCCTGCTCATTTCTGCACCGCACATCAAGGGCACCTCCCAAACCATCTGACATGCAGGCAGTCGAGAGAGAGACCCCTAACAGAGTGAGCCCCGGGGGGACAACCACCACCATCATCCGCAGTGCAGACTCCCTCTTCACTAGGGCGGGAGCAGGAGAGGCACGACAGGTACGGTTGACGTGAGGGTGTTGTGATCAGAGGTAGCAGCCCCCAAGCTGTGGCTACCTCCTCTGCACCCGGTTCTCCACATATATACTGTCTGTAACCTACACCTTTTATATATACACTCACCGGCCACTTTATTAGGTACACCATGCTAGTAATGGGTTGGACCCCTTTTGCCTTCGGACTGCTCAATACTTCGTGGCATAGAATTCCACAAGGTGTTTGCAACGTTGCTCAATTGTACAAGGGGCCCAATGAGTGCCAAGAAAAATATTCCCCACACATGACCACCACCACCACAGCCTGAACCGTTGATACAAGGCAGGATGGATCCATGCTTTCATTTTATTTGACGCCAAATTCTGACCCTACCATCCGAATGTCGCAGCAGAAATCGAGGGGACTCATCTCCAGGCAACGTTTTTCAATCTTTTACTGTCCAATTTCGATCGAGCTTGGCAAATTGGAGCCTCAGTTTCCTGTTCTTAGCTGAAAGGAGTGGCACCGGTGTGGTCTTCTGCTGCGGTAAGCCCCATCTGCACTCTCAAAGTTGGCCGTACTGTGCGTTCAGAGATGCTATTCTGCCTACCTTGGTTGTAACGGGTGGCTATTTGAGTCACTGTTGCCTTCTATCAGCTCGGAACCAGTCTGCCCATTCTCCTTTGACCTCTGGCATCAACAAGGGCATTTCCGCCCACAGGGGACTGCGCTCACTGGAGTTTTCTTTTTCGGACCCATTCTCTGTAAAAATTGAGATGGGTTGTGAGTGAAAATCCCAGAGATCAGCAGTTTCTGAAATTACTAGACCAGCCCTTTCTGGCACCAACATACATGCCACGTTCTCAAAGGCACTCAAATCACCTTTACTTTCCCCATATGATGCTCGGGTTTGAAACTTGCAGGAGATTGTCTTGACCATGTTTACATGCCTAAAATGCACTGAGTTGCCGCCATGTGATTGGCTGATTAGAAATTAAGTGTTAACGAGCAGTTGGACAGGTGTACCTAATAAAGTGGCCGGTGAGTGTATATCTGTACTTGCTGTATCTATTCTCTTATCTAGTTTGCCCTTAAGACAATGAAATATTCAGTTCATCTTGGGCTGCTCTTTCATCTCGATTCCCGAATCCACACGTCCGTGTTCTCAGTTTTATCTTATACGCTACCGGATATGGCTTTGGTGTGGGTGTTCTTTTTTTGTTTTTTTTTGGGGGGGTGGTGGGAAATTGTGGGGGGGGGGGGGCCCCAATAATAAATCTCATATGGGACTGGGATTAAATTGAATGAGAAACTGGTGGCCGTTTCCGGGGCTGGCAGAACTATTTCATTGGCGATAGTTAAAAGTGGTCTCTCAGCCTGTCAGGGTTGTGCCACGCCAGCGGTTGCATGGGCTCTCACTTCCCATGCCCACGTCGTCAGGGGGTGTCCGTGAAACAGTATCCATCTGACCTTATATACCACTAAGGGGTGTGGACCATCACGTATACATCATATACGTGATGGTCCACACCAGGGATCACCGCCCAATACGGCGTTCAGCATATAGGATCTTCCGCGCAGCGGCCCAGGCCCCAGAACCTGGACGAGATGCTGAAGCTGAGGGACATCCAAGCGTCCGACAGCTTCTTGGTCCTCGTCCCAAAGAAAGACCAGAACAACTGGTTCTGCGTGGACTACAGGGGGCTTAACACTGTCACCGATGCGTACCCAATGCCACACATGGATGACCTGCTCGACCAGTTGGTCAGGGCTAAGTACCTGACCATCATGGATCTGAACCTGGTAAACATTCTATAAACCATACAACTCTTATAAAATAAAAAAAAAAAAAAAAAAACAAAAAAAAACAACCACCAAACCCCCCCCCCCCCCCCCAAAAAAAAAACAACAAAAAAAAAAACAAAATAAAAATATATATAACTATATAAAATAAATAAATATCATAATAAAATCCTATATTAAATCTTTTTATACAATATATTTTATATATATTTTCACCCCACACCCAATTTTCCCACCCCACACCTTTCCCCCCCCCCCTTATTTTTTTTTTTCTATATACGGACGCTTAACTTTATCACCTCTTTCGTTACTTCATCGAGTCCACCGTTAAGCCCTTTGGCATGAAGAATGCTCCTGCCACTTTTTAGTGGATGGTCAACACGCTGCTACAGGGATTTGAAGGGTACGTGGCCGCGTGCCTCGATGACAGTGTCGTCTTTAGTCCCACCTGGGAGGATGACCTCAAGCATCTGAGGTGTGAAGCCGATCAAAAGGCAGCGCCAGACGCCCCAGAACTGGTGTTCCATAAAGAATTATGGAATAACTACACGTCACACTCACATACTGGTCTCAGATTTTAGAACCTGTAAGACATGGGGAGATACGGAGAACGGCTACTAGGAAACAGGTGGAAAAGCAGCGTTTGGTATCAGAACGTAGCTGGAGCCGGGTCTGATGATACCAGCGCTGCCGTTCTGTGACCTCCTGGGAGAAGTTAGGAACCATCTTAGATCCGTGCACTCAGCCTAGGAAGGGGCATCAAGCCATCCCAAGGACGTAAAGGGGCCTGACCGGCTTAGGATAAGAGCATGTGTTGGGCAACAGCTATTTGTTGTCTGCTTTGGGGATATATACCGCACTAGGTATATCAGGAGCCAGGAACTTGCTGCCATCACATGCCCCATGTGGCTGCACAGCGCTAAGGCCTAAGCCCAGGTAACTGACCTTGTCTGTATATACTGTGTAACCTACACCTTTTATATATTGTATGTCTGTATTTACTGTATATATTATCTGTCTAGTGCGCCCTTACGGCAAATATTCAGTTTCATCTTCGGCTGCTCTTTTATCTTGACCCATGAACCCCTCCATCCGTGTTCTTGGTTTTACCTGGTTTCTGGCCCAATATAGTCTTGTAAACGGCCCGGGCTCATAGCGAGGAACTGGTGGCAGTCTCTCGGGCTGGCAGAGCTCTGTTTCACTGGTGATAGTGGAAAGGGGTCTCTCAGCCGGTCAGGGTTGTGAGCGTTGGGCCATGGCGGTGGTCACGTGGGCTCTCCTCTCTCACTCCTTGTTCCTGCCTTCCTGGACAGGGGGTGTCTATGAATCGATATCCAACTTATCTTACAAACCCCTAAAGGGTGTGGAATGTATACATCAGATATGGGGGTCACGAGTCAGACCATGGCCACAGGGTCCTAACCCATCAACCAAAAAACAGAGCCTGTTTGTGACACCAACGGCGTCCGACTGACGCTACTGACTTCAAAGGAGACCATTGCTTTACCGGAACCTACTGAACTTGCGACAACGGTTCTGAATGGAATCTCCGACACAAGAGTCGGTTACATTGTATCTCCTTGTATCCAGACAATCGCACTCTTCTTCCCCTGTAGACCCGGAGTCGCCATCACCAAAGGGGTAAATCCAGGACCCGATCTCAAAATCCTCCCATCAGCTGAAAAAATATACAGTAACCCTACCTGGAGGAACCGGGGTGATCGGCGCCAAGGATAGAGGCGCAGGGGTCTTAACCCTCCCCTGCCCATATTTTTTCCATTGCGTCCATTTTACCTCTTCCACGAGCCATAACGTCTTTTTTCACCATCTCAATTGACAGACGAGGGCAGGTTTTGGCGCCATTGACCGAACCATAGAAAATACTGAAAAAAGTTCACATAGGGTGGAATGTGAAAAAAAACCCCGTACCTGCGCCATGTTTGCGGGGGGTTTGTTTTTACGACGTTCACTCTTTGGCAGAGATGATGTGTTCTCTGGATTCTGCAGGTCGGTGCGATACCAAATCCGTTTTTGATTTGGTCATTTTAAAAAAAATTTCCAACTTTTAAAATTTGCCCTGCGGTGCCACAATGTCACATTTTAAGAGATCGGAGTCCCCTTGGTGCTGGAAGGCCCGATATCTGTATATGTCTCACCCCTGTATCTCCTGATGAACTCATCTCAGGGCTTCAATCACGTCCATCGGCTACTTTAGGTTCGGAGACCATTTCCAGAGGGAAGGGTCGCACCAGCCTCGATACTCGTCAGCTTCATGATCCCACCAGCCAAGGGCGCTGGACTCTGTGGTGATAATCCATCTGCCCTGTATCCACAAGGTCCAAACCTGGCGAGGGTTTAGCCTGTGCCCCAGCGTCCAGCCCCCACGCCCCAATATCCAGCCCCCACATGCCAACATCCTGCCCCGCATGACTCTAGGAGCACCAGATTCATTATCTACCACAAATGGCGCCCCCTGATGCATCACACGTGACACTCGCTCTCATTTCTTTACCGAAAACTTTAATTTAAAAATAATAAAAAATAAATAATGAACAGAAGCTAAAAATGGAGGAAATATCGAAAACGAAAGGTTCGAGAGTCAACAATTCAGAGAACGACTCCCAGTGGGTTTATCGGCCGCGGCTCCGAGTACATGAGACGAGAGACGCTGGGGAGCGTCTTCTCTGGGTATTTTGAATTCCTCTCCCCATAGGCCCGGAGTTACAGGTCGTACGACCAATGGGAAGCGGAGGTCACCGGCCGTCGCCTGCGCTTCATAGATTTCACTTGGTCGTTTCTTCATAAAATCTGAACATAAATCCCCCCCACCCCCGCCTACATTTTATTTCACACAAAAATAAAAATCCAAAATAACAACAGAAAGATGAGAATCCGGCGACTTTACAAATGTACAAGGTCCTTACAAAACATCTACGGCTCATTGCATATAAATAGAACATTTGGTGCGGCCAACGTGGCCGGAAAAGAAAACATCCCTGAATTATTGAGAAGAACCTGAGACAGCGAAACCCCCAGAGCACGAGGAGCACCGCGCAAATACTGTGGTTAAATGGGGACCCCCTAAAATCTGTAGCCCCCGGCATATGGCCCGATACACAGAACCCATGAACCCGCTCTACGGCAACGCCGCCAGCACCACCCACCGAGACGTCTCACCATCTATGAACCTCGCTCTATGGTAACGCCACCAGCACCGAGACATCTCCCCATCCATTAACCTCGCTCTATGGTAATGCCACCAGCAACCCCACAGAACTCGTCTCGCCCAACCCACATGACCTTACTACCTTCTATGGTAACCCCACCAGCAACCCCCACCGAGATGTCTCCTCATCCATGAACCTCACTCTATGGTAACGCCACCAGCACCAAGACGTCTCCCCATCCATAAACCTCACTCTACAACAACGTCGCCAGCACCACCCACCAGATGTCTTCCCATCCATGAACCTCACTCTACGGCAACGCTGCCAGCACCACCCACCGAGACGTCTCACCATCTATGAACCTCACTCTAAGGTAACGCCACCAGCACCAAGAGTTCTTTCCATCCATGAACCTCGCTCTTAGAGTAACACCGCCAGCACCACCCACCGAGACGTCTCGTTATCCATGAACCTCGCTCTATGGTAATGCCACCAGCACCAAGACGTCTCCCCATCCAAGACCCTCGTTCTATGGTAACGCCACCAGCACTGAAACGTCTCCCCATCCATGAACCTCGCTCTACATGAAACACCACCACCAACACCCAACGAGAAGTCTCCTCATCCATGAACCTCACTCTATGGTAACGCCACCGGCAACACCCAATGAGACGTCTCCCTATCCATGAACCTCGTTCTATGGTAATGCCACCAGCACTGAGACGTCTCTCCAGCCATGAACCTCGCGCTATGGTAACGCCACCAGCACCGAGACGTCTCATCATCCATGAACCTTGCTCTATGGTACCACCACCACCAACACCCAACGAGACGTCTCCCCATCCATGAACCTCGCTCTACATGAAACACCACCAACACCACCCAACGAGAAGTCTCCTCATCCATGAACTTCACTCTATGGTAACACCACCAGCACTGAGACATCTCATCATGCATGAACCTCGCTCTATGGTAACACCACCAGCACCAAGACGTCTCCCCATCCATGAACCTCGCTCTATGGTAATACCACCAGCACCGAGACGTCTCATTATCCATGAACCTCGCTCTATGGTAACACCACCAGCACCGAGACGTCTCACCATCCATGAACCTCGCTCTATGGTAACACCACCAGCACCGAGACATCTCACAATCCATGAACCTCGCTCTATGGTAACGCCTCCAACACCGAGACGTCTCACCATCCATGAATCTCGCTCTATGGTAACACCACCAGCACCGAGACGTCTCACCATCCATGAACCTCGCTCTATGGTAACACCACCAGCACCGAGACGTCTCACAATCCATGAACCTCGCTCTATGGTAACGCCGTAGGCAGGAATGAAGGAGCACAGCAGAGAGGGTGGTTAATGCTCCCCTGCAGCACATAAGCTCTGTCGTTACTGCACCAATCTACTCTGCTTTCCCGGGCAATGGTTTTGGGCAGCAGGACTCTGTTTCAAACTGTGCATATAAGAGACCCGTCATGTACACCCAAAAAATACAGGGTCTGGGCAGTATAAGCTCTGTCGTTACTGCACCAATCTACTCTGCTTCTCCAGGACAATGTAGTGGACAGCAGAGACATCTGTGCAACACTGTGCGGTATAGACAGTCTACTGTACAGCAGATAATACAGGTCTGTGCGGTATAGAGAGACAGTCTACTGTACAGCAGATAATACAGGTCTGTGCGGTATAGAGAGACAGTCTACTGTACAGCAGATAATACAGGTCTGTGCGGTATAGAGAGACAGTCTACTGTACAGCAGATAATACAGGTCTGTGCAGTATAGAGACAGTCTACTGTACAGCAGATAATACAGGTCTGTGCAGTATAGAGAGACAGTCTACTGTACAGCAGATAATACAGGTCTGTGCGGTATAGAGAGACAGTCTACTGTACAGCAGATAATACAGGTCTGTGCGGTATAGAGAGACAGTCTACTGTACAGCAGATAATACAGGTCTGTGCAGTATAGAGAGACAGTCTACTGTACAGCAGATAATACAGGTCTGTGCAGTATAGAGACAGTCTACTGTACAGCAGATAATACAGGTCTGTGCAGTATAGAGAGACAGTCTACTGTACAGCAGATAATACAGGTCTGTGCGGTATAGAGACAGTCTACTGTACAGCAGATAATACAGGTCTGTGCGGTATAGAGACAGTCTACTGTACAGCAGATAATACAGGTCTGTGCGGTATAGAGACTCCGTCCCCCTACATCTACTGACAGCAAGAATACAGGTCTGTGCCGGTATAGAGACACGTCTACTGTACAGCAGATATAGGTCGTGCAGTATAGAGACAGTCTACTGTACAGCAGATAATACAGGTCTGTGCAGTATAGAGACAGTCTACTGTACAGCAGATAATACAGGTCTGTGCGGTATAGAGACAGTCTACTGTACAGCAGATAATACAGGTCTGTGCAGTATAGAGACAGTCTACTGTACAGCAGATAATACAGGTCTGTGCAGTATAGAGACAGTCTACTGTACAGCAGATAATACAGGTCTGTGCGGTATAGAGAGACAGTCTACTGTACAGCAGATAATACAGGTCTGTGCGGTATAGAGAGACAGTCTACTGTACAGCAGATAATACAGGTCTGTGCGGTATAGAGACAGTCTACTGTACAGCAGATAATACAGGTCTGTGCAGTATAGAGACAGTCTACTGTACAGCAGATAATACAGGTCTGTGCGGTATAGAGAGACAGTCTACTGTACAGCAGATAATACAGGTCTGTGCAGTATAGAGAGACAGTCTACTGTACAGCAGATAATACAGGTCTGTGCAGTATAGAGAGACAGTCTACTGTACAGCAGATAATACAGGTCTGTGCGGTATAGAGACAGTCTACTGTACAGCAGATAATACAGGTCTGTGCGGTATAGAGAGACAGTCTACTGTACAGCAGATAATACAGGTCTGTGCGGTATAGAGACAGTCTACTGTACAGCAGATAATACAGGTCTGTGCAGTATAGAGACAGTCTACTGTACAGCAGATAATACAGGTCTGTGCGGTATAGAGACAGTCTACTGTACAGCAGATAATACAGGTCTGTGCAGTATAGAGAGACAGTCTACTGTACAGCAGATAATACAGGTCTGTGCAGTATAGAGACAGTCTACTGTACAGCAGATAATACAGGTCTGTGCAGTATAGAGACAGTCTACTGTACAGCAGATAATACAGGTCTGTGCGGTATAGAGAGGCAGATAATACAGGTCTGTGCAGTATATAGACAGTCTACTGTAAGAGGATATACAGGTCTGTGCGGTATAGAGACAGTCTACTGTACAGCAGATAATACAGGTCTGTGCAGTGAGGATGAGCATGAACCTGCGGCGGCCTCACATCTTTGTCACTTTGTTAATGGAACCCTAATGCGACGTTGCAGCCACTGAAGCACCCTCTCCACCTGAAAGTCACCCCTTCTCCTGACGCACCCTCTCTCGGTGCTCCACCCGCAATGTAAGAGGCGGTGGCTTCTGCCAGTTATTGCTTTTTCTAAAAAAAACAAGTGAATAAAGGAGGCAGAAACCTGCGATACCAAGCACCCGAGCCCCTGATATCGGTGATGAGGAGACCCCAACAATGTAAAGACATTAGTGCCCCCTCTCCTAATGTTACATGATGCACCCGGAGGAGACCCCCAGCTCCAGATTGGGCATTAAACCCATTGGCACAAACAAAAGTGACGTGACACGATGGCTGTGACTCCCGGGCCCATCGGTGGGTGAGTCCTGCTACTTCAGACGGCGCCTTCCTATTGTTCACCATTTTCAGTACCTCTGCTTCCGGTCGGTCCTCTTTTGCACAGATTTAGCTTCATTGAAATCAAACCAGAACTTCTCGCTTAAATTAACATTAAGCTCATGGGACCCTCAGTGACGGCGACCAATGACCTGATACAGTGGAGTACCCCAAGAGACGGGCGCCACCCCAAAGCCGCCATGCTATGATACTGGTGCTCGCCAGTGGTTCCAACTGACCCGAGACGGGAGTATCCCCAGTGAAACATGGCTGCACGGACCCGCCGCCATCGCACCGGATCTACTTACACGTAACACAGAGGGTTTGCGCAGATTTATCCGGAAACTTAAGTGGGGAACCTAAGTGGCGGGAAAATATTCGGAGATCTCTTTCTGGGTAAACACGAAAACAATAAAAATCTGACAGTGACAAAGATGTGGCGGATGAAGGCGACCGGATCGTGCGAGCGGTGGAGAAGCCGATCCCCGCGGCGGAAGCACCAGGAGGCCCCGGAACGTCCCAAGATGAGAACAAAGACTTATTAAGCACCAAGTGTTGATGGGAGAAAAAATTTCCCCCGGCAGCAGGTCTCGCCCCTGGGCCCAAATAAAGAGCGTTAAACCCGGAAACCCGGGCAGCGTCCTGCAGGGGGGAAGAACTTTTGGCGGGGGAAAAGGAAACCCCAAGAGCTCCCCAAGAATCCTGCAGGGAGATAAAACATGGCGGGGGGGAGCAGACCCCGGCTTAAATTTCCTTTTGGGGAGATAAAACATGGGGGCCCGAGGGAGCAGACGCAGCCCCTATGAACCTGTGGGGAGATAAACCCGGGGCGGCGAGGGGAAGAAAGGAGTATGGGGTACAAAACCTTTCGGGGAGGGGAACTTTTTGGCGGCGAGAGGACCCAGACGAAAGCGCAGAGAACCCTGCGGGGGAGATAAACATGGGGGGCGGGGGAGCGACGCCCCGCGAAGGGTTTCCAGAGGGAGATGAACATGGCGGGGGGAAAGGCGGGACGCCGCGCAGAGCCCTGCCGGGGGGGGGGGGGGGGGGCCCGGAAAAAAGGGGGGGGAGAAACGCCCCCGCGCTACGAATCCTGCGGGGAGTAAACTTTGGCGGCGGAGGACCCCGACGCAGGGCCCCTATGAATCCTGTGGGGGAGATGAACATGGCGGCGAGGGGAAAGCGGGACGAAAGCGCATGAATCCTGTGGGGAGATGAACATGGCGGTTGAGGGAGCAGACGTTTGCGTTAGGGGAATTTCCTGCGGGGAGAGGGAACATGGCGGCGAGGGGCGACGCAACGCGAAAGGAAAATCTGGGGGATGAACAGGGGCGGCGAGGGGAGCGGGCGCAAGGCAAAAGAACCCTGCAGGGAGATAAAAATTTGGCGGCGGGAGAGGAGAAAACCCACGCGTTTCCCGAATCCTGAAAGGGGGGGTGAAACATGGCGGCGAGAGGAGCAGACGTATGCGCTACAAATCCTGCGGGGAGATGAACATGGCGGCGAGAGGAGCAGACGCAGCGCAAATAAAATTCCTGTGGGGAGATGAACATGGCGGCTAGAGGAGCAGACGCACGCGCTACGAATCCTGTGGGGAGATGAACATGGCGGCGAGAGGAGCAGACGTATGCGCTACGAATCCTGCAGGGAGATGAACATGGCGGCGAGGGAGCAGACGCACGCGCAGAGAATCCTGCAGGGAGATGAACATGGCGGCGAGAGGAGCAGACGCACGCGCAGAAAATCCTGTGGGGAAAGAGAACATGGGGGGTGAGAGGGGCAGAGCACGCGCGAGAATCCTGCAGGGGGGGAATGAAATGGCGGCGAGGGGAGCAACGAAAGCGCAAACAAAATTGCAGGGAGGTAAACATGGGCGGGAGGAGCAGACGCGGCAGAAAAACCGGGGGGGGGAAAGATGAACTTTGGCGGCGAGAGGAGCAGACGCACGCGCTACGAATCCTGCGGGGATGTGAACATGGCGGCGAGAGGAGCAGAGGGCAAACCGCGAAAGTAAAACCCCTGGGGGAGATAAAACATGGCGGCGAGGAGCAGACGCCCCACGTTTCAAAATCCGGGGCGGGGAGATTTTTTTTTTTTAAAAAGGCGGCGAGAGGAGCAGGAGGGGCACGCGCTAGGGAAATCCTGCAGGGGGGACTGAACAGGGCCCGGCGAGGAGCAGACGACCGGCAGAAAAACCCTGTGGGGAGTTAAAACAGGGGGGGCGGCGAGGAGCAGACGCACGCGCAGAGAATCCTGGGGGAAAAATGAAAAAGGGCCCGGCAAAGAGGAGCGACGAAAGCGTCCCAAAATTTCCTGCGGGGGGGATAAACAGGGCGGCGAGAGGAGCAGCGCAGCCCCCAAGTGAACCCGAGGGGGGGATGAAAGGGCGGCGAGTGGAGAAGAGGGAAACGGCAAAAGAACCCCCTGCAGGGGAGAGGGAAACATGGCGGCAGAGGAGAAGACGCACGGTAAAAAATTTCCTGCGGGGAGGTGAACAGGGCGGCGAGAGGAGCAGACGCACGCGCAGTGAATCCTGTGGGGAGATGAAAAAAGGCGGCGAGGAGCGAGCCGCGGGGAGAACCCTGGGGGAGAAAAAACATGGGGCGGGGTGGAAGCAGACGACGCGCAGGAACCTTTTGGGGGGAGATGAACATGGCGGCGAGAGGAGCAGACGCACGCGCTACGAAACCCGGCGGGGGATGAACATGGGGGCCCGAGGGGAGCGACGCAAGGCGGGAGAATTGGGGAAAAGATAAACCCAAAGGGGGGCGAGAAAAGCAAAACCCCACGAGCAAGAGAACCCTGGGGGGCCCTGAACAGGGCCCGGCGAGAGGGAAGAAAGGCACGCGCCACGAATTTGCAGGGGGGTTTTAAAAAACATGGCGGGGGAGAGGAGCAGACCCCGCGAAAGAGAACCCTTTGTGGGGAGTAAAACCTTTGGGGGTTTGAGGGGGAGCAGACGCACGCGCAGGGGAATTTTCCTGTGGGGAAAAGGGAACTTTGGGCGGCGAGAGGAGCGACGCACGCGCAAAAAAATCCTTTTGGGGAGATAACATGGGGGCGAGAGGAGCGAGGACGGGGCAGAAAATTTCCTGGGGGGAGATGAAATGGGGCGAGAGGAGCAGACGCACGCGCTAGGGAATCCTGGGGGGGAAAATGAAACATGGGGGCGAGAGGTGCAAACGCACGCGTACGAATCCTGGGGGGAAGATGAAAAATGGGGGCGAGGAGAAAGACGAAACGCGCTAACCCCCTGTATATGATGGGAAAAAACTCCGCCAGTCCCTTTGTGCCCCCCGGGCCCAGCGCTTTGTCCCACCCCGGGGGCCAGGGGCTTTGTGCACCCGGCCAGCGCTTTGTGCACCCGGCCCGCTCCGTCTCCATTATAATCGTAACCAGTTACGCCTATGGATCCTCAGGTTTTGCCAGAATGGAAGATAAATTGCTCTGCCCGGGAACAAGGGAGCGAGACAGCGCCACCGCGGAAGCACTAGCACATCACTTACATTTTGTTTAGGGGAACCCCCCATACGGGCGCACGTGCCCCCCGGCTCTCCATTTACAGAGAAGAGTTTCAGGGTCCTGTTCCCGAGACCGGTGCAGAGGTGGGGGCAGCACCTATCAGACTTATCGATACACTCTCCGTCTATGGTGGGAGCGCCTCTTTAAGGAGCCCCAGACAAAGATACAAAATCAGACAATAAATATCTATAATGGTATACACCCGGAGTGCAAAATCGAACCCCCCCCTTACCAAACCCCTGCCCCCCACATCTACAGCCTCCTCATACCCCACCCATCGCTCCTCCCCAAAACTCAGCCCCCAGGAACCACATCCTCAAGAACTCACAATTTGGGCCCCAGGACCCTCCATCCTCCCATTTTTCATCGACGCGGCAAGGAGTTTGAAGGCCCCGGCGCCCCGGGGGGGGACGCCCCCGGCACCACCCGCCGCAAAAGCTGAGAGGGTGAAAAAACAGACAAAGGCACAGGTACTACAAAGCCAAAAAAAGCGAGGGCGACCATGGGGGGCTAATCATTTTGGCATTGGAAGTTTTTTTTATTTTTTTGCCCCCCCCCCCAAAATCTCCCCATGGGAAAAAAAAAAAATGATAAAAATTAAAATTTAGGGGTGCCATCGGGGTCGGAGTCTTGTGCAAAAAATCTGAATTTCTGTTCAAAGCTAAATCACCAAAAAAAATATAAAAACTCTTAAAAAGGTGCCAACTATAATACACGACTGTCGCACGGATCTGGGCGCCCCCCCCTCTGTAGTGTTGGCTGGAAGTCCCGGTGGATAAGGCTGAAGGGGCGTCCGACAACAGCATCAGAGAAAAGCACCAAAAGAGTCGGCCCGGAAGGGTGGCCCTCACCTTTCCCCCCCGAAGGTTTGGGGCCCAGCCCCCCCAGCCCGGGAAAGGGGGGGCCTCAGCCCCCAAAACCCCAAGGGCGGCAACTCAGCCGCCCAAACCCCGGGAAGGGCACCTCACCTTCCACACGGAAACCCGGGGCTCAGCCGTTTTCCCGCCGAAGGGGGGGTCTCCCGTTCCCCGCCGGGAAAGGGGGGTTTTCCCCGTTCCAGCCCGGAAGGGTGGCGCCTCAGCCCCTTTCCCGCCCGGAAACGCGTCTCAGCCTTTTCCCGCCCGGGGGGCGGGTCTCAGCCCTTCCAGCCCGGAGGGGGGCGTCTCCCCGCCCCTTCCAGCAGGAAGGCGGCACCCAGGTTCCCCCAAGGGGCACCCCAGCCTTCCGCCCGGAAGGCGGCACCTCAGCCGTTCCAGCCCGGAAGGCGGCACCTCGCCTTCCACCCGGAAGGCGGCTTCAAATTCCAGCCCGGAAGGGAGGCGCCTCAGCCGTTCCAGCCCGGAAGGCGGCGTCTCAGCCGTTCCAGCCCGGAAGGCGGCGTCTCAATCGCTCCAGCCCAGAAGGCGACGCCTCAGCCGTTCCAGCCCGGAAGGGAGGCGCCTCAGCCGTTCCAGCCCGGAAGGCAAGCTCAGCCCCCAGCCCGGAAGGCGGGGGAAACAATCCTCCAGCCCCGAAGGCGACGCCCCCTAACC
>JAODAL010009414.1:92500-111025 GCA_025379985.1 Phyllomedusa bahiana | reverse complement strand
AATTAACCTGTTGGTGAGAATGACCAGTAGGTGAAACTAACCTAAGAGTAAAAATGACCTGAGGGTAAGAATGAACTGTGTAAGAATGACCTGTGGGAAAGAATTACCTGTGGTTGAGAATGATCTGTGGGTGAAAATAACCGGTAGGTGAAATTTGCCCCTGGGGGTGGAATAAAACCGTGGGTAAAATTACCTGTGGGGAAAATTAAAACTGTGTGTGAAATGACCTGGGGAAAAATTTACCTTGGATGAAATAAAAGTGGGAAATTTCCCCTGAGGGAGCAGCCCCGGGTTTGATTGACCTGCAGGTAAGAATCACCTGTGGGGAAAGAATTCCTGTAGATGAGAATGACCTGTTGGCAAAAAATAGCCTGTAGCTAGAGATGGGTGAATCGATTCTAATGAAGTGAAATTCGTTTAGAATTTCGGGGAAAACTTCGGTTTAACAAATCAAAGTTTGGGGGATTGGGGTGAACGAAGTTGCTTTTTTTTGATAAAATTGCGAGCACTGGCGACAGGGCAAAGCACTCTGGGAGGAAAGGGATACCTGCATGACTGTGCAAGGTGAAGCCAATCAAGACGGGGGGATTCTGTGACGTCCCCCCACTATTTTTTGGGGCGCGGGGCCGGGAGCTCACACTCCTCTCATGTACTGACAGGGAAGGGTGCGCCGCGGCTGATTGTCACTGAAGAACTGATTTTTATACAGCGATTTCGGGGGGTGTTCATTTGTTCGAACTTTTCCCTTTAATGTTTCATTCGATTTTTTGGGTATTGGTTGAATCCAGTGTGCGTCCCCCGCGCTGCATATACTTTAAATCCTATCTGCTCACGCACATTTGAATATCCCAAAGGGGGATCTAAGCCAGTTCCCGTTGTATTATTTTAAAAAAACAGATTTTTACAATACAAATACCACTTCATTTTTTTGGTGCTCAATTTTTTTTGGAAAATTTTAAACCCGGGGGAACTAAGTATTTTTTTTGCAGTTTTACCAGTAAAAAAAAAGGGTTTTTTTTCACCGCCAAAGAAGAAATTTTGCCTGTAGCTAATCTATCCGAAGGGTTTAATTAAGCCCGTTTGGCTTTTACATTCAGTAAAAACACAGGTTTTTAAACGGCGCATAAAGTCAATTTTTCCTGCCCATTTGGTAGCGAAAATTTATACCCAAAGGGTTCCCCAAAGTTTGGTTACTGGGTTCATTTGGAGTCAATACGGGGTGTTTTTTTTATCTAACAATATCTTCATCAAACAGTGTCTGCCCATTTAGAAAAAAAACAAAATGTCAGACAGAGAGTGGCGGGGGCTCTTCCCTGCGAGTGGCAGAGGCACCCCAAAAATTCCCTTTGGAGCAGGTGGGCAGCACAGAAAGGGGGAAAACTGGGCAGCAGGGGTCACTCGGTGGGGCCCCACAACTGCCGCTGTCATCTAGCGGCCGTGTGTTGTTCAGAAACCCCCAAGGGTCCTTGTTTGGGTTTTGACGGGGCCACCCTTTTTTCCTCCCAAATAAATCTGCCCACCCCAGCCAAGAGTCGGGGGAAAACGCCCCCCCAAGACACAACCCTTAGTTGGAAAGGCCCGGGAGGGGTCAGGGGCCCCTCCCCTGTCCCACCCCGCCTTTTGGCCCACCCGGGTTTTTCCCTCAGCCAGAGATCTACTATGTGGTCTGGGCTCAGCGCCACAAATATAGCGGGATGAACAATTTGGGGAGGAAATTTCCACCCAGCTACTTGGGCAGGGGAAAAAGGGGGCCAATATCCCCTGCTTCTTGCAGAAAGGCGGCAAAGTTAGATGGGGAAGGGGCCGGGGAAACCCAATTTTTGGGGGGTCAGCCTCTGCTTTCCCAAGACCGGGGGATGAGGAAGCAGGGGAAGTTTAAAACACAAATAGATGATAATGTAGCCGCCCGCACTTGGAGCCGGGTGGGGAAAGGGGTTTTCATCATCGTCAGGAAAGAGGGCGTCATTTGCGAAACGGGGCATGGGTGCAGCCAGCAATTTGGGTCGTGTGGCCGTGGGGCCCAACAGGAAAAAGCAGCAGTGGAGGTCGGGAGCCAAGGGCCACGGGTAAAAAACCCGTTTTCGCAGTCCAAGAAAGTAGGGGCAAAAAGGGGCTCAGCGAGGCAGCGGGGCAGAAATTTCACTAAAGGCGGACGTTGGGGGGAAAATCCGTACTCGGCGGTGTGGCATTCTTTGCTTAAACCCCAAAAGGACCCCGAATAGGGTTTAAAAGTAAAAATATGAAAAGCAGAAAGTAAAAGCGGGGGCCAGGGCTAACGTTCACCAGGGCCCTGCTCAACAAAAAAGCAGCTCACCACCCGGGGGCCCGGGGAAAAACGGGTTTTTTTTTTTCGGGAGGTGGGGGCCACCCTGCCGCCGGGGCCAGCAACAGAAAGCCAGGGGCCAGGGGGCCCAGCCATGCCTTTTTTCAGCCAGTAAAGGCTCCCCCAAACCTCTGCAAAAGGGGGAGCTTTTTCTCTTTTGAATCACCCTCCCGCCCCAAAGCTCCGCTCCTCGCTACCCCTTTGCCCAAACCCAGCCCGTTCAGGGAGGCGATTGCAAAGAGAAAACAGAAATGCGCCCAAAACCATCCTAAGGGTGCGGGGCACTGCCCCGTGCTTTTTTGTCCAAGTTGTTGGTGCTCCCGTCCCCCCCTTTTCCAAATGGGGGACTCTGCCCCCTTTCAGAGAACAAAGGGTTTGGGCCACCGAGATTGGAATTTTTTCCAAAGGGCCGAAATTTTTTTTTTCCCAAAAAGGCGTACCACACTTCATAAATATGTAAAACCAGAAGGGGGGTCGGGTCCTTGAGTTTAATCGGTTGCCCCAAAAGGTAAGGGCACCGCGGGGACGTCGGGAAAGCTGTAATTTACGGTCGGGGGCCAGTAAAAATGCCCTTTTAAACGGCCCATTTGGGTGAATGTCTTCCTGCCCAGGCACCCCCAAAAACTTACGGGAGACCCCCCGCCCCCCTCCTCCCCCGTTGTAAAAAACGCTGCACCTGCGCCAATTTTCCCCTCCTCCTCCACCCCCCACCATCCAGCCCCCCCCCAAAGTATGCCCCAAATCATCCCACATTTTAAGGGCACAGCGGTGTCACGCAGTTCTACACCGGGCTTCCTCGGCGAACGAAGTCACACAGGGGGGGAACGGCTCCCCCAAATTGCAGCAAGAAACCCAAATGTGTGGTTTTCTCCGCCCCCAACTGAAAATGGGAATCATGGGGGACGGACAAGGGAAGGAAACCATGGTGTCCGCCGGCACCGAGGAGGGATGGCCATGCCCCTGCAAGGGCGCATGTTTTTCAATTTTGGTTTGGGTAAAAAGGGTTCCTGAAGTCTTCCACCGATCTTCAGAAGTTTCCCTAAAAAGGGCCGGGAAACTGTTCCAGGGCACTTCATCCATTCCTACAAAGCCAGGAACACCCTCCCGAGTTGCACCCGGCAAAGGGCCTCCCCCAACACCTAAAGATATGCGATTTTCCCCCCCTTGGGAATTTCCCAGCCGGCACATTTTGGGACCGCCCTGTAAAACAGAAAAAGGGGCCTTTAAACGTTTTTTTGAAAACCAGGCAGCCCGAAGTACTCTCCTGGGGAAACTTTGATGTCACCATGGCAGCTAAATGCGGACCCCTTTCCCGTTTTTTGAGGCCTTTTCGAGGAGGCCACGTTATTTTTTCAGTCGCCAGGAAAAAAAAGGGAATGAAAAACGTCATTCCCCTGCTTAAATTTTCCGAAACAGATGAAAAAAATCTGTGGGGCGGGGGACTGGGAGACTTGGGGCGACTACATCTCGGGGCCACATGAGTCCGGGGGGGACTGAAATGGAGGAGGAGGGGGAGGGGGGCCCTTTTTGGCAGAAGCTTTGCTGGTGAAATGAGGTTTTTTCTACCCAGGTGACAAAGAGGAGAGCGGGAGCCGGGAAGGGGATAGAGGGGATGAGGAGGACGAGGGGAGAAAAACCCCCCAAACAACCCCTGGCAGTAAACAGTGGAATGGAGGCAGGGAGCCCCTCGGGGTCACTTGTGCAGATGGCCCCGCAAATGCTTTTTTGCCCGGCTAGGACAGCCAATATCACATCCGGCGAGGGATGACTTCTGCTCTCCACCCATTGGGGTCCCGCAAAACCGGGCCCCCAAAAGGGGAAACCTTTTTCCCAGCTATGGGGAGGGAGGAAAAAACTCAAATACTAAAGGAAATCCTCCGGGAAACCATTTTGGGCCCCTGCCTATGTCGGCATCGCCCTCCTCTACAAAAGGGGGACCGGGGGGGTTTTTCAGTGCTCACGGACTACCCGGCCAGGGGGCTGCTGGGAAAAAGGGGGAGGGGGAAGAGCATTTCCACTCCCTCCGCAGCAACAAGCTGGGGTCACTGATGAGGGAACTTCCTTCACCCGCCTAGTGAGGGGGCAGTCGCCAGCAGCAGCAACAGCAGACCTGGGGCAAACCCCTGAAGCAACGGTGGTGACCTACTTACAGCCAAACCCCGGGCCCCCCCCAGTTTTAAAAATCCGCTGGGGTACTTGGGGAGCCAAACTGGGAAGTGTGGGCCCCCAAATTGTCGAGTTTGCAGTGGAGAAGCTGTCCTGCCCCGGGCCCGTAGTGTGGCATCCAGAGCGGTTGGGGTTTAGTGCCCGGGGGGGGCCATCGTTTAAAACCCCCCAAAGGGGAAAAAACCCCTTTTCCACGGGAAATTGTGGAACAAATGACCTTTTGTCAAGATGAATCAGGCCTGAACGGCCAGGATTTTTCCACACACCAATGCCTTAAAGGGTTTAGACTACAACAGCCAAATGACGCCTCACCCCCAAAATGTTAGAAATGAGTCTGGGTTTAAACAAACCCGCCTCACCCAAAAAATTCGATGCCGGGCCAAAACCCCCCTGATTCCACACATCCTGCCATTTCTCCATCCCACCCCAAACCAAATTTTTTTTAGGGGCTGGTATTTTCCACCCCCCCCTCCACACTGTGTCATTGTGCCACTCCCCCTGACCTCAGCCCGCTGCTGTGGCTGCGCCGTGACCCCCCACAAATTGTCATTGGGCCCCCTCGTGGGGCCTACCCAGTTTTTCCACCTCCAGAAAGTCATTGTTCCACGTCTTTCCTCCAAACCCCATGCTGCGGGGCCCGTGACCTTTTCACACTCCCGTCATTGGGGCCACTTTTCGACCCAAAAGCTGCTGGCCCGGTGACCTCCACAAATGTTCCCTTGTGGGGACTCCCCGTGGCCCCAACCCCTTTCCCGTTTTTGCCCCCCCAAAGTCAAATTTTTGGCCACTGGGCTGACCCCCAAGCCGCTTTCCCGGCCCCCTTCCCCCCGGGGGGGAAAAGGCCCCCGACTCTCCAGCTTTTTGTTTTTTTTAAATTTTGTTTTTTTTTTCCACTTTCGCTGCCATGACTTTACCCGGGGGTTTTCATTCCCCCCTTGAGTTTTTTTGGGCAGTTTTTGGGGGTCCCTTTAATTTCCCAAGGGGAAATTTTTTAGTTTAACGGATTCTAAAAGCGGTGGCAGCAGTGCTGGTTTATACTAAAACACAACAAATTTTAAAGAAGATCAACCCCCAAGCTCCCCCGCAAAATTTTAAACATTGGGACAACGTTCTACAGCACCCTGACGGCTCTGGGGAGCCTGGGAAAAAGCGGTTTTTTAAACCCTGATTCGTCCCGAAGTAATTCGGAAAAAAAAAGTTTTTTATTTTTTCGGGAAATTCGCAAGTGAGGGGATTTTAATTTTTTAGAAAATTTGCAACCCCCAAAACCGTTTCCGCTGATAAATTTAACTGAATAAAAAATACCCGTGGGGGGGATTGGCTAAAAAATAAAAATGACCCCGCAAGGTAAAAAAAATTACTGTGGCTTTAAATGATTCTGGGTGAAAACAACCTTTTAGGTGAAAAATTTACCTAAGATGAAGAATGACCTGTGGGTGGGATTGATTTGTTGGTGAGAATGTATTGTAGGTGAGAATGACCTGCATGTAAAGTTAAATTTTCTCTAGGGCTCATTAAAGGGTTTACCTGGGGCGGGGAAAGACCTGTAGTAGATTGAATGGGAATGAGATTGACCCGAGAGTGAGATTGATCTGTGAGTGAGAATGACCGTGTCCCTCTGATAAATTTTTATCATTAATTTAAAAAAATTGGGGAAAATTTTTGGGGGGTAAAATTTGGGAAGCTTTTTGAAAAAAAACCCGCCAAAGGACCTTGACGGGATGACACCAGGCCTGTCCCCCCTGAGCCACAAAAAAAAATGGGGGGTTGACTTACAGGTCATTCTCACCTCTTTATCCTATGTAAACAAATATATAAATAATTGTTTTCCGTCCCCCACTTAAACAAATCTAAATTTTTTAAACTACCGCAATCAAAATCGAGTCTTAGCTGCAAATTACCAAACCCTTTAACGTCATTCCCTTTGTTTTAACCCAAACCCCCTTTTGTCGGGTTTAAAAACCACCAACCTTTTCGCCACGTTTAAACAGGTTTAGTATACAGAAAGAAGATAATTATTGAGTGATCAGGTGTCCATGCTGAGGGTTGCTATCAATTCGGGATATGTACAACGTGGGCCAAAAAAATGGCCCCTTTTTTTTGTTAAAAACTAAAAGATCTACAGTGTATGGAGGAGCTGAGGTAGTTTTTTTAAAAGGGGCAGGCCCTTTAAAAAATTTTTTCCCTTCCAGTCTTTAGCTGTTGCCCTTAAAGGGGTGTCCTAAACATGCTATTTCACAGAGCCTGCTCTCCATAGCCAGGTTCAGGCTCTCATTTCCTGATCAGGCTGTAGGAGGTTCTTCAGCTTCAGGCTACTACTTTCTGTTCAAGCTGTGGGCGATTCTAAAGCTTCAGGCTATTACATCCTGTTCAGACTGTGGGTGGTTCTACAGCTTCAGGATTCAACTTCCTGTTCAGGCTGTGGGAAGTTCTACAGCTTCAGGCTCCCATTTCCTGTTCAGGCTGTGGGAAGTTCTACAGCTTCAGGCTCCCATTTCCTGTTCAGGATGTGTACGGTTCTACAGCTTCAGGCTTCCAGTTCCTGTTGAGGCTGTGGGAAGTTCTACAGATTCAGGCTTCCACTTTCTGCTCAGGGTGTGGGTGATTCTACAGCAATATCTGACAATTCACCTCTGCTTTTCCTAGCTGAACCTCTTAGATGGACACTGGTGATGGAGGGGTCAAAACAGCAGTGCAGAAGGCTATAGCGCCCTAAAGAGTTAAAGTTTATCAGTAAGAAATATAAAAAAGCTACAGTGCTGCTGATAAGACACAACCAGGAGTGACATCATCATTCTGGCCACTGCTAAAGGTGGTCCGTAATCTAGGGAAGCTCATGTACACAAGCAGGAGATAAGAACTGCTCTGACTCTGAAAAGAAGCAAAATCAATACAGCAATGTATTTGGTAAGAGTCTTTATTTACCTTTACCTACATGTTTAACGCCAATGAATGTGGTGGGAGCATCCCTTTAACTCGTGGATCTGAAACTTTTGTAAAACTACAACTCTCCCCATGCCCTGACAGCTTGCTGATATCATGAAATGCTAAGAGTTGTCCTGCAACACTTACAGGTTGGGGAACCATGATCTACAGCACCGAGAGGGTTAATATCAGTCACGAAAAGCCGACTCCTTCCTCAGGAACTCTGAAATCAGACCAAAGAGGAGAGAGAATTATTTATGTGCGATCAGGCGACTGGTGAGAAGCTTGTTCTCATTGTCTGATTGTCATAAGAAGCTTCATCCACAAGTCACATCCAATCCCCATCAATATCCACATATAACACACAAGAGGCGGCCATGTTCTCACCAGGGAAATGCACACGTTAAAGAGGGCGTGTCACATGGAGCAGAAAAAGCAGCAGAGAAACCAACAACATCATCTGCCATGCGGTGCACATCCCAGGACAGGACCTTATAATATGTGGAGGAAGGGAACATCCCATATAGACAGTCATTCATAGCCGGCAGTATTATAGTAGTTATATTCTCGTACATGGGGGCCTTATTATAGTAGTTATATTCTTGTATATATGGGGGCAGTATTATAAGTAAGGTATTTTCTTGGTATTTAGGGGCAGTATCTTTAGTAGTGTATATTCTTTTTGTACATTAGTATTGTCAGTGTTTATAGTAGTTAATATGCTTGTACGTAGTGGGTGTATTATAGTATGTTGTATATATCTTTTTACATAGGGTGGCAGTGTTATAGTTATGTTAATTCTCTGTACATATGGACGGCAGTATTTTTAGTAGTTATATTCTCGTACTTTGGGGGCAGTAGTATAGTAATTATATTCTTGTATATAGGGGGGCAGTAGTGAGTATGTAGATATATTCTTGTACATAGGAGCAGTATTATAGTAGTTATATTCTTTGTGACAGTAAGACCAGTATGTATAGCTAGTTATATTCTTGTACATTTTAATAAGGGGCTAGTATTATTGTTGTTATATTTCTTTGTTCACTGTAAGTGCAGTGATTATAGTTAGTTATATTTTGTACATTAATGTAGCAGTATTATAGTAGTTATTCTTGTACATAGGGGGCAGTATTCTATAGTAGTTATATTCCTGTATATCTAGGGGCAGTATTATAGCAGTTATAATTCTGTTGTGTACGATATGGGGCGCGTGCAGTAGTATTTGTAGTAGTTTTTCTTGTTCATAGAGGGGTAGTATTATAGTAGCTATATTCTTTGTACATAGAGAGACAGTATCTATAGTAGTTATTTTCTCGTATATCAATGGGGGCAGTATTATTATGTTAATTATATTCTTTTACATAGGGGCTTAGTATTATGTAGTAATTATATTCTTGATACATAGAGAGCTGTAGTTTTATAGTAGTTATATTCTTTACACTATGAGCAGTAATGTATAGTATTTATTATTCTTGTACATGTTTGGTGAGCAGTTATTATAGCTAGTGATATTCTTTGTACATAGGGCCTGGCAGTATGTTTAGTAGTTATATTTTGTACATAGGGGGCGAGTATTTTAGTAGTTATTGTTTTTCTTGTACATAGGAGGCAAGCTAGTATAGTTAGTTATATTCTTTTACATAGGAGCAGTATTATAGTAGTTATATTCTTTGTAGAATTAGAGAGTTAATACTTTATAGTAGTTATATTTGTGTGTTACATGGGAGGAGTTTTATAGTGTTATATTCTTTTGTACATAGGTGGCAGTATTATAGTAGTTATATTCTTGTACATAGAGGGCAGTATTGATAGTAGTGTATATCTATGTACAGTAGATGAGGCAGTAGTTATAGTAGTTATATTCTTGTACAAAGTGAGACAGTTTTATGTCAGTTATATTCTATGTATATAGGAGCAGTATTATGTGTGTGTGTGTGTTCTTGTATATTGGTAGCGAAAGTTGTATAGTAGTTATATTCTATGTTAAATTTAGCAGTATTATAGTTAGTTATTTCTTGTTTCATAGTGGGGGCAGTATTATAGTAGTTATATTCTTTTTGTTACATAGGATGGCAGTAGTTATAGTAGATTATATTGCTTGTACATAGGGGCAGTATTATTGTAGTTATATTTCTATGTACATGTGGGGGCAGTATTATAGTAAGTTATATTCTTTTTGCATTGTACATAGGGTTGCAGTATTCATAGTAGTTATCTGTCTTGTACATAGGATTGGATAGCACTAGTAGTAGTTGTATCCTGTACTTAGGGGGCAGTATTTTAGTAGTTTTTGCTTTGTACATAGGGAGCAAGTATTTTATGAGTAGTTATATATTTGTACTAGGGAGCATTTCATTATATTGTTAGCTTTTTATATTACCTGTTCATAGGGGGCAGTATCTATAGTAGCTTATATCCTGTACCATAGGGGGGCAGTATTATAGTAGTTATATCTTTGTACATAGGGTTGGCTAGAGAATTATAGTAGAGTTATAGTCTTTGTTACATAGGGGCGGCTTAGTATTAAAGTAGTTATGATTCTTGTAATAGGGACAGCAATTATAGTAGTTATATTCTTGTACATGGAAGCAGTATTATGTAGTTATATTCTTTTTTGTATCTATAGGGGTAGCGAGTATTATTAAGTAGTTATATTCGCTTGGTACTTAGAGTGCAGAGTAAATGTAGTTATATTCTTGTACATTGGGGGGGCAGTATTTGTTGTAGTGTATATTCTTGTTACATAGGGGCTGTCATTATAGTATTTATGATTCTTTTACGCATCGGGGGCAGTGTTATTGTAGTTACATTCTATGTACATAGGAAAGGATGGCAGTTTTTATTGTAGTGTATAGTCTTGAAACCTAGGGTGCGCAGTATTATAGAAGTTACTATTTTGTGTGTAATGGTGAGTTCTTATAGTTCTTCCTTTGTAGTACACAGGGGATACTATCATAGTAATTATTTATATTGGAATGTGATTAGATCAGTTTTACCTCCTTTTGCAAGTTCCATAAGTAAATATAACCTAAAGTGCATGTCTCAGCATGGTGCTTTTTTTTATCGATTTTCGGGCAGTGTTACAGAAAAGTTAGTTTCCTTGTAGTGTGTAGTGGAGGTATTATAGTAGGTATGTATATTTTATCCTGGATTGTGCTTTAGAGCTGTGTTCTTGTTCCTCCTCTCAGAAGTTCTTTCTTATAATGTAGTTGTCTCTGCACAGGGGGGCCTATTAAGTGTGTAGGAAAGATGTTTATTTTTCAGTTTTGTTAAATCTTCATATAGATTGGAGCTTGCAGTGTCGGAGCCGTCACACTTTGTAACTCTGCCATTAGGATGGGTCATAATTTGTTAAAAATAAATGTTATAATATTTGATGCTCTTAACACTGTGATGCCTTGTGATCCCTGTATTAGACTGAGCTGAGTAATGGTCCTTACTTGGAGGAATAGGTTAATTGTTATCTTGAAATTTACAGTGATGGGTTCTATGTGTAAAGGGGTATGTTCACACAGTTTATTTGGGGCACATTTCGCCGTGTATTTCACAGTGTATTGCGTTATGTATTGCGTGTGCGATATGTGTGCCCCTAAAATTAAAGGTAATCTATCATAGCTAATCATATGAGAACTCTTTATGGAATACGCCTCTTCACACTCCGCACGTAAGCGATCCGCGATCATATTGTACGTCGCGGGGTGGATAAGTATATGTTAATTATTTTGCTGGTGATTTTATGCGCACGAGTATTGAATATGTCTATGGGGCCAGCACGCTTCCTACCCCTCCCCCCCACCACCCGCGCCTTGGGAGTGGGTACTGATCAGTGCGACTCCCAAATCACCCGGCATAATGCGGCGCCACAATTACGCCGTGTGAACAAATCCTAACTGTGTGTTTTGTGTGATAACAATGCAGTCAGTCTCATACTCATTCTAGAAGTCAGCAGTGTCATCTTTGGTGGATTGGTCTGTTTGTTTCTGCTTGCGTCACATTTCAGTGTTTTTTTTGTATCTTTTTGTATCTTTTATTGTATCACTTGTGTTCTATGTAATTTAGCTATGAAGCTTTGGTTTCCTTAAAGGGGTTGTCTCACTACATTGATTCGTCTTGTTTTCTTGGTTTCAGGGGCGTGTTTACTGGCTTCTACTAGGCTGCAGTAGAAGCCAGGTCTGTAGCTATAGCAACCAGTGCTGGCAGCCTATCAGGAGAGATCGCACAGGTCTGTAGCTATAGCGACCAGTGCTGGCAGCCTATCAGGAGAGATCAATCAGGTCTGTAGCTATAGCGACCAATGCTGGCAGCCTATCAGGAGAGATCAAACAAGTCTGTAGCTATAGCAACCAGTGCTGGCAGCCTATCAGGAGAGATCAAACAGGTCTGTAGCTATAGCAACCAGTGCTGGCAGCCTATCAGGAGAGATTGAACAGGTCTGTAGCTATAGCAACCAGTGCTGGCAGACTATCAGGAGAGATTGAACAGGTCTGTAGCCATAACAACCAGTGCTGGCAGCCTATCGGAGAGATCAAACAGGTCTGTAGCTATAGCGACCAGTGCCGGCAGCCTATCAGGAGAGATCGAACAGGTCTGTAGCTATAGCAACCAGTGCTGGCAGCCTATCAGGAGAGATTGAACAGGTCTGTAGCTATAGCAACCAGTGCTGGCAGCCTATCAGGAGAGATCGCACAGGTCTGTAGCCATAACAACCAGTGCTGGCAGCCTATCGGAGAGATTAAACAGGTCTGTAGCTATAGCGACCAGTGCCGGCAGCCTATCAGGAGAGATTGCACAGGTCTGTAGTTATAGCAACCAGTGCTGGCAGCCTATCAGGAGAGATCAAACAGGTCTGTAGCTATAGCAACCAGTGCTGGCAGCCTATCAGGAGAGATCGCACAGGTCTGTAGCTATAGCGACCAGTGCCGGCAGCCTATCAGGAGAGATCGAACAGGTCTGTAGCTATAGCGACCAATGCTGGCAGCCTTTCAGGAGAAAATCAACAGGGTCTGTAGCTATAGCAACCAGTGCTGGCAGCCTATCAGGAGAGATCGAACAGGTCTGTAGCTATAGCAACCAGTGCTGGCAGCCTATCAGGAGAGATTGAACAGGTCTGTAGCTATAGCAACCAGTGCTGGCAGCCTATCAGGAGAGATTGAACAGGTCTGTAGCCATAACAACCAGTGCTGGCAGCCTATCGGAGAGATTAAACAGGTCTGTAGCTATAGCGACCAGTGCCGGCAGCCTATCAGGAGAGATCGAACAGGTCTGTAGCTATAGCGACCAATGCTGGCAGCCTATCAGGAGAGATCAAGCAAGTCTGTAGCTATAGCAACTAGTGCTGGCAGCCTATCAGGAGAGATCCAACAGGTCTGTAGCTATAGCAACCAGTGCTGGCAGCCAATCAGGAGAGATTGAACAGGTCTGTAGCTATAGCAACCAGTGCTGGCAGCTTATCAGGAGAGATTGAACAGGTCTGTAGCCATAACAACCAGTGCTGGCAGCCTATCGGAGAGATTGAACAGGTCTGTAGCTATAGCAACCGGTGCTGGCAGCCTATCAGGAGAGATCGAACAGGTCTGTAACCATAACAACCATTGCTGGCAGCCTATCAGGAGCGATCAAACAGGTGTGTAGCTATAGCAACCAGTGCTGGCAGCCTATCAGGAGAGATCAAACAGGTCTGTAGCTATAGCAACCTGAGGAGCTAATGCAGCCCATATAAGAGGGGATATCTAGGAAGAGGTATGACACTGCTAATGGACACATATTGCAAAGAGACTTGTTTTTGCAAGATCTTTATCTTAAAAAAGCAGCGAATCCTGTAGTTAGACAACCCCTTTAAGGACCAGACTCTGGTCTCAAACACATAAGTTGTAAAGGGGTTGATTTATGTACATTCTAACAACAAGAGCTAAAGACTATGTTTTATTCTTAACTACAAAAGTGCTGACTGTAGCTCATCTTATTTTTCCTTTTCCACTTCGACATGTGACGATATGCGCTGGGCTCCTTACTCTGGACAGCAGGAGCACTCGTCTCTATACTAGAAGCCATGCCGGCACGTACTCACCTCTCCACGCTCCTGCACTGCTCCCTGCTGCTGATGGCATCCAGTGTTTGCACTCCCTACCTAGGGAGCATGCTGGTCCTTTAAGATTTAAGGGCCAGAGAATCATTGGTGCTCCAATGGCTGGAAACCACTCGGATCTCTAGCAACTTCCTTCCTCAGCTCTGGGCCATTTGTTTGTGTTCATCTGTGATCCTGACCTGTGCACTCTACTGCTGCATCTACACTGCTAACCCCTTGCCTGCTGCCAGCCAATTGCTCGGCTATGCCTATGTCTGCCCTACTGGTTCCTGGGCACCTGGCTGTCACCTCGAGTAGCTATGTAAGGGGTAGCGACCTGGGAGACCCCCGCGGCCAAGCCCAACCCTCCTTGAGTCGGGCTCTGGTGAATACTGGGGGCTCCTTAGACTTCGCTCCCTGGCATGTTCTGCATCATTGCTTGCACTGACCCAAAGGATCCACACCTGCATTCGTCTCCGTGACACAGTCAAATATTGGTAAAGTAAAGTTGACATGGTATGCCCCCCCCCCCCCCATAAGGTCAAAAAAAGTCTTTTTTTTTTCTTTTGCTGATTTCTCCTGTAACTTAAACAGAGAAAGGTTTCCCCAGTTAGAGGGAAAATATAGGGGCAGAAGTAACCCCTAAGGTCACTAAATAACTGATCTAGATCCTAAATCTAGAGCCCCACAGATCACATGACAGCTGACACTGGGATAATGATCTGGATGGCAAGGACGGTAATAATCTGTCCCTGCAAATTGGGGGAGTCAAGTGCAATAGATATTGTCTTGTACAGTAGCTGTAGGATGGTTCCCAAGAATCAACTCCACGGCTGGGCTCCAAGAAGAAGCTCCACTGGTGAACCCCAGGAATCCTCCACTGGTGGACCCAAGAATCATCTCAACTAATGGGCCCCAAGAATTAACACCAAAGGTGCGGCCCCAATAATCATCTCCAATGGTGGCCCAAGAATCACCTCCACTGATGTGCCCCAAGAATTCACTCCACTGGTGGGCACAAGAATCATCTCCACTGGTGGGGCCCAAGAATCAACTGCACTGGTGGGCCCCAAGATTCAACTCCACTGGTGGATTCAATAATCATCTCAAATGGTGGGCTCCAAGAATCATATCCATTGGTGGACCCAAGAATCATCTCCACTGGTGGGCCCCAAGAATAATCTCCACTGGTGGCCCCAATAATCATCTCCACTGGTGGGCCCCAAAGAATTAACTCTACTGGTGGCCTCAAGAATCAACTCCACTGGTGGGCCCATAGAATCATCTCAACTGGTGTGCCCATAGAATCATCTCAACTGGTGGGCCCATAGAATCAACTCCACTGGTGGACCCCAAGAATCAACTCCACTGGTGGACCCAAGAATCATCTCAAATGGTGGGCCCCAAGAATTCACCCCACTGGTGGACCCCAAGAATCAACTTGACTGGTAGGCCCAAGAATCAACTCCACTGCAGGCCCCAGGAATCATCTCCACTGGTGGCCCCAAGAGTCAACTCCATTGGTAGCATCAAGAATCATCTCCATTGGTGGGCTCCAGGTATCAACTCCACTGGTAGGTCCCAAGAATCAACTCAACTGGTAGGCCCAAGAATCAACTCCACTAGTGGGCCCAATAATCATTTCCACTGGTGGCCCCAAGAGTCAACTCCACTGGTGGCCCCAAGAATCAACTCCACTGGTGGGCTCCAAGAATCAACTCCATTGGTGGGCTCCAAGAATCAACTCCACGAGTGGGCCCAAGAATCATTTCCACTGGTGGCCCCAAGAGTCAACTCCATTGGTAGCATCAAGAATCATCTCCACTGGTGGGCTCCAGGAATCAATTCCACTGGTGGGCTCCAAGAATCATCTCTATGGGTGGGCCCCAAGAATCAACTCTATTGGTGGGACCCAAGAATCATCTCCACTGGTGGCCTAAAGAACCATCTCCAGGGGTGGACAACCAGAGTCAGATTTACTGGTGGGCCCCAGGTACCCCAGTCTTACCCTTTCACCAGATGTCTTTTCCTCAGTTCAGGACCCTTCTTCTCTTCTTGGATTCTTTCAGATACTCATGATTAATGACTCTTCAGCACTGTAGAAAGCCTTCTAGGTTATGAAGTGGTTCTGGGTGGTGAACCTTGTGGGTTCTGCAGTGATGGTGTTTGACCCCAACTACCTGTCCCTGTTCCGGACCCTTCTAGCCTTCCTGAGGTCTTCCTCGTCTTCTAAGTTGGCATCCGGCTGGCGTGCATTCCCCCATCGCCACCCTCCATGCACCCGTCCCCTCCTCCTCCAGCGTCTTACATGGATCTCCCATGTCCTGGGCGCAGAAAGGGGTTGACGTTCCACCTTCATCTCCTCCTCTCGTGAAATCCCAAACCCAAGTGACATGCCCGCCGATGACAAACGTTGAGTGTTGATCTGAGGATTTGGCATGTCAGCCAGTGCCTACACAGGCTTAAGTTTCTATTATTATGCCAAGGATTATCTGGACAGTGCACTGCTACAGAATTACTGAGCCAATCTGCTTCACCACGGCGCCCGGCCCTTCCTTCTTCACCTAATTTCTCTATGGTATTGTTTTATGTTTTTGTATTTTTTATGGGGTTTTTTTTTTTGCTTTTTTTTAATTTCTGTTTGGTTAAAGGAGCTGAAGGCACCTGGCGCCGGGAAAATTGCAATCCCTGAATTATCACGAGAGAGAGAGAGAAATCCCTCCCAGGCTGCTCGGATCTTTCCTTCCTCTCTCCTTTCCCGAGCAGTGGAAGGCTCTGCCATCTACAGCACTCAGAGGGGATCGGAGAACATTGCTTGCTCCTTCTCCAGCCCCGTCTTTGGCTCGCTGTGTTTGCATCTATCTCTGCTCCATCCGGAGGTGACTGGCAGAGAGCCCCCTGTGCCCACCATGAAGGTGGCATCTCTGAGACCCTCATAAACACAACATCTAAGGAGGGTTCTTCTTTTTTTTTTTTTTTCTGGTGGAGGCTTCTCCAAAATCTTCCGTCTGAAGCCAAAGCAACGCAAGGGAATGTGATGATCTGAATGCACTGCAGTTTGGATCTACTGTACTGAGCTGGGAGTCCTCAGGATCCACTCATGTTCTTTGGTCTTATCAGGATCCGCTGCGGCCGCCGCTGGTTTACAATAACTTCCTGATTTTTTTTTTTTTTTTTTCTTTGCACTTGGAGCCGAGGACTGGATTGTATTCTGGCTGATAGGATGCAAGGCGTGTAAATAGCCTGGATTGTCTCTACACAAGGATACATGTCACTCCTCAGAGGTAAGAGCTGCTTCCCTGCCTTGAGTAAAGCAATTGAAGAAGTTTGAATTGACAATTGGTGCTTTGTACATGGAGAAGTGGGGATTCTAGACCTGAAGGATGGATAAGGCAGAGCTGGACAGACAGACGGCCCTCGGTGGGAGATACAGGGGACACGGATCCATAGGGTTCGCGCAATGATAAAGGTGAAAATGACTATTAACCCTCCGGTGGTTATGAAGGGTTTGTTGTGTATGTTACCTGCAGAGGGAGGAGAGGGGGCTGGCGTCGAACCAAAAGTGAGCTGTAAATATATAGGGGGGGGGGGGGGGGTCCAATAAGATCTGCTGGAGGTGTCAATGGGCGACACTTTGGGCTCCACATAAGCAATTGCCATCTAATGTATGTTGTTTGGCCATTAATCACGTAGCAATTACCCAATATTATGTATCTATAGATCTACACTTCATATGTTGCAAATTACAGTGTAATATACTATATATCCAGATTGTATCTATATTATATATGCAGCACATTGCACTATATTATATATTTAGATTGTATCTATATTACATCTACAACATTGCACTATATTATACATCTATGGTATATCTTTATTATATATGCAGCATATTGCACTATATTTATACAGTACATCTAGATTGTATCTATATTATATTTGCAGCACATTGCACTATATCATACATCTAGATTGTATCTATATTATATATACAGAATATTGCACTATATTGTATATCTATGATATATCTTTATTATATATACAGCACATTGCACTATATTACACATCCAGATTGTATCTATATTATATATGCAGCATATTGCACTATATTTATACAGTACATCTAGATTGTATCTATAATATATTTGCAGCATATTGCACTATATTATACATCTAGATTGTATCTATATTGTATATACCTTATATTGCACTTTATTATACATCTATGGTATATCTATATTATTTATGCAGCATATTACACTATATTATGTATCTCCCATGTATCTGTTTTATAAATTCAGCATATTACTATATTATTTATATTGTATCTTTATTATGTATGTAGTATATTATACAGTATCTCTTTATGTTGTATCATTATTATATATGTGTCATATTACACTACAATCTGTTTCATTATATATCTACATTGTATCTATATGATATAAGTAGAGATTATAATTTATTACATATGTTATGTATCTATATAGTACCTTTATCATATAGGTAGAATATTACACTGTATTACATATATATCATATATCTATATTGCATATGTAGCAATTGCATCATATTATATTACAATGTAGCTCCTGCTAAGCACACTGTACCTGCACCCCCTCTAATTTTTGAGTTTTGGGGGTTATTTGAAAGCCCATTGCTTCATTGTTGTAGAATAATCTTCAGAGCTGAGGTTTTGTGCTTTTATCCCCCCTCTATGTGGGAACTTCCCGGGTGTATTTTCCACGGCTGGCTGCTATAGGTGATGGGCAGCTGTCCAGTGCATTGGTGCTGGAAAGGTTAATTGCAGCTACATAAATATTGTTGAAAAGGTTTATTATTTTGGATGCGGCAAAATAAGAAACTGACTATGGAGACTGGGGCTGAGATAGGAGCAGTCTTCAGCTGCTGGAGGGTTTCAGGGTAGTTTTTTTTGGGTTACAAGCACTGATTAGTCCTGGCATGGCATACCCGGTATACAGGTCATATACATGGCATACAGGGCATATACATGGCATGTACATGGCATACCTAGAATATAGGG